>JAZGTJ010002884.1:0-39096 GCA_036877575.1 Botia almorhae | reverse complement strand
GAGGAGGGGGCTTCTGTAATTTACAGTGTGAGCTCCAGACAGAGCCGCTGCTGCTGTTATCGCACACTTGCACTCGCTGACCGCTGCAGCGCAAGGCGTCGGTTCGTCACGTGACATGATCTTTAACCAATCACAACACTCCCACGTTTAAAAGTCAAAGATGTTTTATAGAGAAATGTGGTGGACATTCAGAATTGTTGGGATTGCCGTAGACAGCATTCCTTTATTCTCAGCAATTAATGACAAAGAAACAAAAGAGTACATAACAACTCAGGGAAATAATCTGCTGTATATAGCACATTTGCATCTTACTTGTACATATATATTTTGACTATTGTGTAAATGTTCTATTGACAGTTGTTTTTTTTAATATAGATTTTATATGCGTGCATACATGGCAATAAAAAGCGAATTCATTCACAATGAATAAAATTTGATTTCTGAAACTTACAGTCTCCTAAATAGTTCTTAAATACTCCTTTGCTACTGTCTTTTGCAACTATATGCATATACTTTGCACACCATAATATGTCAACAAAATTCTTTGCAAATAGGTTTAAGTTGTTAAAGATGTTGATAAGCATACGTTGTTCTTTAAGTATTATATGTCATCAAAAAGTACAAATTAAAGTGATGGTTATTACATGTAGGAAACTGGAGAATAACTCCCCAATTCAGATTCACATGCAGCTCATTATGCCTTAGGAGGACTCATGTTCCTATAGAGAAGGCAGAGATATAGATTTACCTTACTGCCTGTGCATGCAGCTTTATTTGTGGAATGAAACAGGGGATTAAATGATTACAAAATTGGACAGTTGGGAAAAGAATGCAAAAAAGATATAGCTGTTGTTAAGTATGACTGTTATATTGAAACAAGGGAAATGTATACATCATTTTTTTTGACAGGCAGAAGCAGTGTTAGTAAAAGAATAAACAGTCACTTATAAATTGTCAAAATGTGAAAGCAGTTTTGTTTATTGTATTAAACTGCCTCCCTCTGGTTATGTTTTAAAGTGTAGTGAAGTATAAGGTGCTGCTTAAAAGGGCAGATGCGGCTTACTGCTTAGAGAGTCAGAGTTGTAAACAGAAGTTTCCCAATGATGGCAAAAAACAACTCGGGTGCCCTTAAGCGAAGCACCTTACCCCAGTTGCTCCTTGGTGCCCGCAGTGCTGCCCATTGCTCCGGGTGTGTGCTCACAACACACTACTCAAATGTGTGTGCACTAACTTGATAGGTTAAATGCAAAGGCAAATTCTTAGTATGGGTCACCATACTTGACCAGCACCACTCTTCACTTAACTGATCGCCATATTTATTGATGGACTACTATATCCAAAACACATCTTTCGGCTGATTGCAGAGGGGTTTGGGATAAACATCAACTTAGCCAGGCTGGAAGACCAGCCCAAACCAGGTAAGATCGGCAAACCAGCATTTTGACCTGGGATGGTTCTTGTTTACAGAAACACTTTGAAATGTGGTTTCTGATCTTAAATAACTCTCTCTATCTCACAAACTAATCATATGCAAATATTAAAATAGAAAGATAAGGTACATTGGCATCTTGCCACATAAAGTGACACTTTTAATTATGCCAGCATGTTTTACTTGGGGAATTTTGGCGCGTGCTCAACAGGGGCAGGTAGTGACGTCACCGGCGCCATATTAAGATTTGCTGCTGTTTTCTCTCCGTGTCGCTGTTGCCATCTTTCTGTTGCCAGCTGGACTCAGTGAGACCAGAGAGTAGCAAACATACCTCCACTATGGAAATCGACACACTTCTGGGAGCTTTTAGAGGTACCATAACCAGCGTTTAATATATTTTCAGGGTAACCCAATAGGGTTGGTAAATGTGTTAGCCTGTAAGCTACGCTAGGCAGTCAAACTAGCAGGGAATGCTAGCTGCTGATCCTGCCGGGAAAAGCTCGAAGTTCACTAATAATTCACATCGATTGGCTCTTAGCAGCACACTGAAAGTGTGTCTGAGTCCATCTCGTAGACGCACTGGGTCATAAGTAAATAAACGGCTCTTTTTCCACAGCTATAGACTGAAAGCCGGTTAGCTCTAAGCTCTGTTTAGCGCTGTTAATTTGCTCTGTGAGCACAGAATACACTGATTTAATCATTTCAGACTCTCATACACTTTTTACTTGGCTGACACGAACACACTTGTGTGTGAAGTTATCCAAGTCTACATAACAGTTTGATGGGCGCTCATTTGCGTTTTTATTATATTAGACAAGAGCCAAAACTGATGAGTGATGTTGTTAAACTGCTGTTAGTGTGTTAACTAACATATGGGTTCGAGTTAAATTCACTTTGTCACTTAAGTAAATGATCAGGTGTCAGGTCATTGTGTTTGTCAGTCTCACTGTGCTGTTCAGTCACTTTACTGTGCTGTTCACTGTAGATTTTGAAAAGAAAGGAGAAAAGGACACCTGTCCAATTTTGGACCAGTTTCTGTCTCATGTTGCAAGAACAGGGGAGACCATGTAAGTCCAACTCCTGCAAACATATCCAGAGTCAGTTGGATCTAAGGTTATCTTGTTCTGTGTATATACTTGCTTTATAAACCAGATTCTAATTACCCTCTGATGTACTGTGCCCAAAAATATATTTTAAGCACGCTTTGATCATTCAGGCTGTGATGTTACATTAGTTTGAACAGGTTTTTGTTTTGAAGTGAAAAGAAATGATTCTTTTGCAACTTAAACTCATGCATCACAGATTTAATGAGGGCCTTTAACCATCGATTATCTATGGATTGGAGTTCTGTTTATTTACTACAGCTCATTTATAATTTTATCCTATAATTTACATAATTTCATTCCACATCTTCTACAACTTCAGGATTCAGTGGTCCCAGTTTAAAAGCTACTTCCTTTTCAAACTTGAGAAAGTGATGGATGATTTTAAAGCTTCATGTCCAGAGCAACGAGGACCTGCCAATCCAAACGTTGAGTACATTCCCTTTGAGGAGATGAAGCAGAGGATTCTCAAAATTGTCAATGGATACAGTGGGTAAGGGCAAAACATGCAACTATTGTAAGGCATGTGAAAAGTGCTGAATTGTAAGTGAAATTGTGTATGTTGTGGGTTTATTGTGGATTGTATTTCCCAGGATTCCTTTCACTATTCAGCGTCTTTGTGAGCTTCTCACTGAGCCAAAAAGAAACTACACAGGAACAGACAAGTTCCTCAGGGGAGTGGAGAAGGTATGCTGTTTTTTAATTAGCCTTTGAGGATATATAGAATAATTCATTTGCTTTCACCTTCATTATTACTAGGGATCTTGGTCAAATAATAAGATTAAAGCAAAGGGATCAGATAACGGAAGCTTTGATAGGAACGATAATTTCCATGTTTGCCCTACTGTTTTAGGTTCTTTCAAGTTTAAACTATACTGATGAGCTCTTGCTGAGATTTTAAAAATATAAAATCTAGTTTATTATTCAGTTGATAGGCACTGATATGCATAGTTGTTTTCTCTACAGCAGGGGTGTCGGATTCAGCTTCTGGAGGGCCAGTGTCTTGCAGAGTTTAGCGCCAACCAGCTTTAGCACACCCGCCTGGAAGTTTCTAATAATCCTGAAGACCTTGATTAGCTGGACCAGATATTTAATTAAGGTTGAAGCTAAACTCTGTAGAACACTGGCCCTCCTGGAGCTGTGTTTGACACCCCTGCTGTACATCATAACTCTTTATCATAAAAAAAATCTTTGGAGCCTGGATGTCATTTTTGTATTTATTTGGTTCAGTGTTTAAAAAATTATTTATTTTAGCCTATTTTTCTTTTCAGAATGTGATGGTGGTCAGTTGTGTCTATCCTACCTCAGAGTAAGTTAAAGAGTTAAATTCTCTTTAGGCTGTTTGTTTTACTTCGTTATCAGCTTGTGGTTGTCTGTGCACAGTGAATATCAGCTGATCATGCATCAACTGATGCATGAAATGTGCTCAAAATCTGTTCTTCTGCATCTTTGTTTTGGAAGGAAAAAAGGTTGTGTAAACAGAATGAATGGGGTCATGTTCCCTGGCAACACTTCAGCTTTTCCTGATAGGTGAGTGAGTTGTTTCAACCACCATTATGTACACCTTAAAAATGGTCCCATGGGTCACTGTCATTTTGAATTAAATTGCTTTTGAATTGAATCACATGCCCACTTTAGGGCATAATGTTAAGAGATGCTAGTCAATGGATGAAGTTTACCAGTCAGGTGGATTGATGTGTCTGTGGTTGTCGGTAGCAGAAATGTGAATGGTCCAGGAACACCCAGGCCACTGAACAGACCGAAACTCTCCCTGTCCAGCACTGTAGCTACCAATGGCCTTCCTGACAGCACAGAAAGCAAAGAGCAAACTTCTGACCAATCGGAGAGAAGAGTCAAGTAAGTCAAACAAGACTGCATGCATGTGCACATACTGTGTGAACAGCACAATTTCATTGCAGTGGCCATAATAACAGGTTACAGTGTTCACACTAAGCATGAGAGTACAAGAGAGCATGGTGTCACATCCCAAAAGCTTCTAATTGCTGGACTGACAGATGATGTATGAATCAGACTAAACCTGTATTTTTTCTTATCAGTGAATCTTCAGCATCGGAAGCAGAAGTCTCACACAGTTGCCCAGTGAAAAGTAAACATCGTGAAGATGAGGACGCTACAAATGCTGAGATGCACGAAGCAAAGAGGCTCAAGTATGATGATGATGATGATGGAATGGAGAAAGAGCAGGAAGGAAAGAGGTCACACTGCACGTCGGTAGCGGAGAGCTCATTGGATGTGCCGCAGTCCTCATCAGACGTCACTGCAGAGGTGAAGGACAATAAACATGATGAAGATCAAGGTACGCCTCTCTTTTTCAGAACTTAAACTTGTATTATTGGCTGTTCTATAAGGTCATCCCAGCAGTATTACTGTGTGAGTGGAACACAAAATGACATGTTAGGCACTGACTGTCTCAGGCACCATTCACTTTTATTGTATGCAAAAGATACAATGAAAGTAAATGGGCACTGAAGCTGTCAGTGCCAGGAAATAAAGTCATACAGGTTTGAACCATCAATGCTGAAAATGAACAGGGTATTGTCAATGTAAAGGCTTTTGGGTAATTAGAGTATATATATGAGTCTTTTCACACTTGTTTTTAGTTGTTTGATTTGAATCAGAATGTAAATCCCTCAAAGGCCTTTTTAATATCGTTATGTGGATCGGAGCCACAATGTGTTTGTATTATTAACACAAATAGCACCATGTGTACTAGCTGCAGCCTTTTACCACTTTAGCTAGGTAATGATGACTCAGGAGGACATGCCAAAAATGGAAAGTGCTGTTTGGTTCACATTTTTCACTTGTTTTTATCCCTTTGGTATTTCTACTAAATCTTAACCGGCGTGCCGAAGGCAGTTTCTGCAGAGGCGAGGGGCAATGAGTAATACATTATCTTATAATAGGCGTATTACACATCATCAGCAGTGGTTCACTCCTGCAAATTAGACTTGATTGCTTTAATTTCATACCCCAGTGCATGCTGGGAAAAATATGCAGACCAAGTCCACATGAACCGTACCTCACAAGCTCAACTTCAAGCAGGCTTGCTTACAAAATTGCAAAATACAGTGTACTGTTCCCCCTTTACCTGTCAGTTGTGTCATTCTCCTGGACATGGTGGGTGATTTAAAAAAAAAATCTCATCAATACACACTACCGGTCAAATTGTTTTAATAGTTTCCAGAATTGGGTAATAGTACATTGAATAATAGTCAAAAGGCTATAAAATAACACAAATTAAAGTATGGGAATTACAGTGAACAAAAAATGTTAAGTTACAACCGGCCTTGTATTTAAGATAGTTTACAGCTCTGCACACTTTTGGCATTCTTTCAGGCAAGTATCCTAGAATGCTTTTTAAAGCAGTATTTACATGTTAGGAACTTATTGGCAGCTTTTCCTTCAGTCAACAAAATAATAATAATTGAAAACCCATTTGCAGACAGACATGTTTGGCTACTAGACTATGCATGTACGCGTAACCCTAGCGACCAAATGTTTTTTTAAGATCACAAGACTCTTAATTCATGGGTGTCCTAATGTTTGACTGGAAGTGTTTGTTTACTTGAGGCCCTTCAATGCCCTGATTGTCTGTAAACAATTGTATTTTTAAAATCTCAAGAAAAGGTTAAGCATCATAAAATAAATCACTAATGTTCATTTTTCTTGATCATTCCAACCAGCTTGATCATGTAATAGAGTAACTGCTGTGCAGTTATATAAAATATATAATATACAGTATATAAAATATATATATCCTGTTTTCCTGTCAGCAGCTGTTAAAGATCTTTCTGCATATATTACATCTCTGCTCCTCTCTCCACAGAACCCTCTAGCACACAGTCAGAATCTCTTGAAAACGGGGTTGAGAAATCTCCATCTGAAGGTTCGCCCGGCCCTTTCCACAACGAGGACACTGGCAGTGAATTGGACCCACCACAGGAGCAGCAAGGCAGTGAGAAGGGCACTGAGGCTCAGGAAACGGAGGACAGAAACGACCCTGTAAGCAGTAGCAGCAATAATAGCGGTGAAGAGGGAGTGTCCAGCGCCGAGACTCCATCTGCGTGCCCCAGCAGTTCCACAGAGCTGGCAGCAGAGGGCAGTAGCACTGCAGACATCAGTTCAGACAGCTCAGAGACTGCAGAAGACATGATGGAACAGGAATGAAGCGTGGCCCCATGTCGTTGATTTTTACACTGTACTGTACAAATCCCTGAATCACTTATCCTACAGAGTGAGCAGATGTTTTACAAAACTGGAAGGGAGTGTATTGCGATGGCGTCCAGAAAGACATTGTGACAGATCTTATGACCCTACTTAGGGCGTCCCCTCTTTATACAGGTTCTTCTCTGAAGAACACCTTTAAAATACTGGAAGCTCATCTTTATGATGCTTTGGAGGAGCATTTGCCATTGAATAACATGAGAGCCTTCTGTCCATGGTTGTCTGTTGTCTTATACTAATCATGGGCATTCATCAACTCCACAACAGCACATTCTGTCAGGAAATGACATCACTTACGAGCGTGAAATGTGGCAAATCTTCGGTTTGAGTGTGTACGCGAATGCGCGCATGTGTGTTTTCTTTAGTTTGTCCAGGCTGACGTCAGTGAGACTGTCCGAGGATTCCCCGTCGAAACATTCCCGGAGAAGCACCCTTTTCTCCGACTGCCTTTTCATTCATCTGCCTGCTAGTAGCACTGAGTGCCCCATAGCAGCATTAGACAGATTTTTCCTTTCTCATTTAACAGTTTTTTTTTAGAACCTTTGATTTTAACTGCCTTCCCAGCATTTCACCGAAATGTATTTAATCCACTGGTGCTGGTAAATAGATTCTAAAATAGACTAATGTAATTTTCCATGCATTAGATACTCAGTTGCAATGTTATGGTAATTTAATATAGTGAGCCTGTCTTTTTAAACAAGACATAACGTGCTTAACCACTATTGAGCCATCTTATTTTGTTATAAGCTTTTCATTTTCCTTTTTAGTGAACAATGGCAAACAGTTGTATAAAGGTTTAAATGAGCAACGCTTTGTCAACACCAACTTTTAAACTATTTTTTCTCCCCACTCTTCCTACACCATGTATACAGGCTGTCATTCCTGTACCCATTTCCACAGCTCCTTTTTGATATGTAGAATTTTTAAATTAAAGTAGATTTTGTAGATTGTAATAAGTGTTCACTGCTTTTTGTGAAAAGTGAAACTATGATTTCCATGTGAACTGAATGCTTGGGTTTCAACAGTATTTCTGAGGAGCAATAAATGTTCGCCTCAAAAGCAGCGGTATAGCAACTCGAGACATTTCTAAATTTCATCTGAATGAAATGTGTTGGTATATGATTTCATACTTTGAGAAGCAGACAATTAATGGTTCATCTTAAAAGAACACAATTGTTTTGCACAAATAAAATTGAAACCAAGACCGATAGCCATGTTTAATAAATGTGATATGCAAATATTACACATTTACTATAATTATGATAGTAGTTGAAAAAAACAAATCTGCATCCTTACGTATACTAGTTCTGTCAAATCCTTCAGAAAAGTATTCAAAAATGAAATCAGCACTTACCAAAACAATCTGCCTTTTCTTTAAATTCCTCATCCAAGAATGTGTAATGTAATGATGAAGTGATTATGGTGTTAAATCTCTGTAATCTTTTATAATGACCTACCTCTTTAAATGAGGCACAATTCCCCACACCAACCTACATTCGGATTTACACAGTAAACTATTAAGTACCCTGAACCAAACAATCCCTTACACTGTAGTCACCGAAAGGAAGGAATTATATAGTCTTGTCCCATCTGTGGATTTTGTCCCATGTGTCAGCAGCTCCTGAACGGTCATCCAGTTGTCAAGAATTCTCTTATTCCTTTTCTTCATCATCTTTTTGTGGCTTAGCTGGATAATATCAGGTGCCTTCTTGTCATTCATAGCCCCTGCATGCTCCTTGCTCTCTGTGCGGCCCTGCTTCATGTGTTCTCGCTGTTGGCGCTGTTCCTTGGCCCTTGATGCATGCTGCCTACGTTCCTCTTTGTTCCAATATCGACCCAGTTTTAGTTCGCTTGATGCATCATCGTCGGTTGTCAAGCCACAGCGTTCTTCTTTAATGCGTAATGCGCGCTCTTTCAGCAATTGATCCCTCGTGAGCCTTTTGGTAATGTACCGCGTGCCGTCGCTACGGATCTTTACCTTCCACTCCATCTTGGGCCTGGAGTCAGAGGGGGAGGTCCCTGGGTTCTTGCACAGGCTGGCTAAGCTGATTTGACTCTGGGCATATTCAACAGCTGACTTTTGCTGGATAAGGTGCATGTAGCTTTGGTAATGTTGTGCATGGGCAGGGATGTAGGCGTGCTTGTATGGGGACTTATTTTTCCCTGGGTGGTTATTCCCATTCTGCTTTGTTTTTCCCGCATTCTCACACTCAGTATTCCCTGGAGGACAGTAACTTTTGGTGGGGCTGGTCTCCTGAATGGGAGAAAGAGGATGCTTAGAGCATGTTGTTGTTGAGTTGCGTCTAAGTGTGGGAGAACCTCTGTCTTGGTCTTCAGTAACCATACTCTGGATGTCAGAAGAAAGTTCCACAGCAGGGGGTATACTCCAACAACTCTCCCCAGTGTTGTAGGCACTAGAGCTTTCCTTGTCCACTTGCTTATTAATCAGGTCCTGATGGACTTTATCAACACTTGTTTGCTCAGTAAAGCACTTGGTAGCAGAATCATTGCTGGATTGTTGACATTCTGTCTGAAGTCTATATGCTTGTATGATGCTCAGGCACTCAAGCTCAATGTTTAGCAGTTCTTCATTGAGCATCTGAACATCCAGGTCATTACTGTGCAAACTATCTCTCTCTCCATATATTCTGGCATCAGGCTCCAGATATCCACAAGCTCTGTTTCCATTCGCCATGCACTTCAATTCAAGCAGTTCCCGGAAGTGCTTGCATGCCAAACCAGGTATATCTAGGAAATTTCCACTCTCTCCATTGTCAACAGACGGAAAGGAGTCATTGCTTAGATTCATGTCTCTACTTCCCATAGTGTCCTGGTTATAGTTTAACTTGTGGTGGTTGCCAGGAAGAGTGTCACAAACATAAGTCAGGTCGTCCCCCAAGATCTCCTGCTCGGAGCTTTCATCGTTACGAGTGCTGTCATCTGTGCGGCCCACGCCACTGTCCTTCTCCAGATGGTTGGACAGTGTAGTTGCTGTATCAGTAGTACCTTCGTCCTCTGCACGTTTACTCTGTTAAAATCAATAAGAAAATAACCTTTCAACTATTTAGACCTTTAACAAGCTTACGATGAAAAAAGTCTCCTTGACTGATGAACAGTTGGAATATATAAAGTCAGTCAAAGTTTATCACAAACCAATTTAAACAAAGTTCCTTTGCACTAGCCAGAGCCAAGAGTGCAAACAACTGGCAACGTATAAGCACAACAGCTATTTATTTTCAAAACTGAACCAGTGACTCGTAGAGTACAATCAATAAGGATCAGACTGGCTACAACATACTTAGGAATAACTGTGAAATGAACTTAGGGGGCAAAGAGGTTGCTAGCCAATTGGATGTAACCAAGCAATTTAAGCATCATTAACTTGCCTCCTGCAGCATGGTTGAGGTGAACTCCATGGCCTGATGATTCTGATGTTCCAGCATATCCATGTGGAAGTTATCAGAGAATCTGTTTGTATCCTGCAGCCAGCAATCACCCTAAAACCCAAATCCAAATGGAACTTCTTTTAAATCAGATGAAATTCTGAATCTCATGAGGTCACAGAACAGTTTGCTGACCTGATTTTGTGGTCGAGCCACTAGCAGGGTTACAATCTTGCTCTCCACCTCTGTTAGCAGTGTCACTGCCTCCTCGTGGCTCTGGATGTCCACACCATTGATCTTCAATGTGAAAAAGCAAATTGAGTTTTGACGTTTATTGTTCATATTATGCTAAAAAAACAAATACAACAGTATACCTGAATAATCTGGTCTCCTTTCTGGATTCTGCCAACTTTTGCTGCAACACCTTCTGGATCAATCTAAGCAGAGTAGGAACAATGTATTTGATCTTAACATTTGACCTGACAAGACATTGAAATGCATAGAAGCTGCATTACACAAGTCTCCTGTAGCTCAACTGGTAGAACATGACATTTGCAATGTCAAGGTTGTGGGTTAGATTTCCAGGGAAATCTAAATCTAAGGTACTTAATGCAAAGTGTAATTCAACGGTGATGCAAAAATTGCATGTGCAATTACTGTCTGAGAACCTCCATTACCTCGCTAACAAAAACAGCAGTCTTCTCATTCTCCGTCTTGTAGCATAACATCAGGCCGAGCTTATCCTGAGTAGATATTCTCTGCAGAGCAACCTCCTATAAAAACACAAATAATTAAGATTTACCTAAAGGAAGTTTGCATAAAATAAGTCGCACGCAAAGCCAGTTGGAGATTTCTTTTAATTGGTGCACTTAAATGGATGAAGATTAATTCACTTGCTAAATCCACATGCAATTAAATTTGTCTTGCAAAAACAATAGAGAGCATATAAAATTATAACAACCTCACGAGACAAGCAGATTCCAAACATCATTCAATAGATTGTAGGCAAACACAATACCTCATATTCAAATCCTCTTCGTTCGATGTCTTTCTGTATGCCATCAAAGAAGTCTGGGAGGGAAGGTGAATCGCGTCTTGGCATGTGACAGCTACAACACAATGAAAAATTAAAGTTAATTGAAGCGCCATTCACAGCAATGCTGATTTTAATATAAAAATTGTTCTCAGGTTTCATTGTTATTACATAGATAAGAAGGCTGGTGAAAGAAATGCTTGAAAAGACTTACTGTGAGGGTATAAGGAAACTGTCCAGCACCGCCACACTCAAAGGCACAGAGGAAGAGGACAGTTTGGCCATAGCCTCAATATGTTTCAGATATTTCAAAGTAATATTAGTCTGAGTGCTGCTATCCACCCCTTGGACAGGTGCCTGAGTCCTGTGTGCCATCCTGCGCAGTACCTGCACCTCAATGGGCTCTTTGGCTGTTTGAAAGGCCTCTACTGCTTGATCATGGGTGGCTTGAAAAAGGTTTCTTCCATTTACCTACATAACACAAGAGAAGTGAAAATATGGAAAGGTGATTTATTTGACCCAAAAGGACCGAATTAACATTTAACATTTCCGAATTAACAATGAGAAAAAGTACGTCATGCTCTTTCAGAATCTGTCAAGACATGAATCTGGGAAACCTTCAAACTTTCTCATTTAAATGTGACTGATTTCCTTGAATTGTAAAAACAGTGTGTCCATGTGGTGCTATTAAAACATTGCTTTGTTTGAACTATTTATTTTCCGACCAATAGCGCACAGTGACTATTTTTGGAATTGTTGTTTAGTAGTGTACAAATCACGTTTCAGCTTTAACCTTTACTCACTAATAACAGTTAATAACAAAGCTAATAACAGTTCCAAAATAAAACTGTCATCACTTTTTTAAGTTTGGGTTACTATTCTGCTTTGTAATTCCAACCCAGCATGCGGCACCCCACACAGCTCAATGCCGATTAATCTTTCGTTTAATTGATTCTCATTATCACTTTTTATATATTCTGCATGATCTTTTGGTAAACAATTTTTTCTTTATGCTTTTTTATTGTCTTCAACAGGCAATTTTTATATACTTTATCAAATGTAATTCACTATATAAATAAAATAACCTGCAAGCTGTATGTTAATGATTTGGTGATCGCGAACACAAAACTCAAGATACAAGTTGTATAAATTATTTTTAAAAACATGAAAAAGTGCATTTGGCTAAATAATGCAAAAAAAGTCAGTCCTGTTTGTACAAGAGCATTGGCTCTGTATTGAGAGCCTTAACGTCAAATCATACACATTATCACAGTAAATTTTCATGCAGTGATTATAGCCCAACAGGGTGTGGGTAAGGCTTTTAATTCCCACGTAGGAGCATGTACAGATGAACTAATAAGAAAGATCGTAATTTATCAAAGCATCAACAGTCTGCAATCTCAGAGCTAATGTTCTCAATGATCTCGACTCAATCTGCTGTCTGTTCTGGAATCTTCCGGTGGCATTAAACGGTTTCTGTGCGCATTCATGTGTGAGCTGACAAACTGCTTTACGTTCACTCATCATCTCCTCATGGCTTTTGCCACACAGGGCACAAACTTTACCGTGTGTACCTGAGTATAATTCACTGTGATGTCTCTGGACTACAGACACAATATTATGATACAGTACAGTCAAATGTACCTGTATGTGCTATGTAAAGGAAATTTTTTTATAATGAGTCCTTCAATATTAATCTGTTTGAATAATACAATATAAAATCAATATTTAATTTATTTCATATATTCCTTCAATTAAATTAAATAGTATGTTATTCCACACAATGAAATAATAAAAACCAAAAACTCTAAAAAAATTTAAGTACGATTTTTCTGTAAATTCTTGCATTAAATTGAATTCCACTCATGTTGAACCCAATGAACCCAGTGTGTGCAAAAAAGTAAACTTTAAATATTCAAATATAAGACTAATAATTAATAATGACATCATTATCAACTATTTTTGTATCTTATTGTATTGATTAGTTGTTGCCGCTCTAGTCGTATGTTTTATTTTAAGTACAGTTTCTACCATACAGGAGGTCATCTCGAGGTTAAATTACGGTGGGAGCTAATTACACAGGGCTTGTGGGAATGCTACTCTGCAATAAACAAAAGCACATAAACAAACAAACAAACACACTCCTCAAGCATTTCGACAGGATTGCAAACATTACTCCATCTTCAATAGAGTGTGACCCTATCATGACCCTGTCAAATGTACGCAGTCTCCAAAACACATTCTTTCCTTCGGCAAAAGAACCTTTTGCAACCTTTCATTTGTTTTTTGCATGCCAAACAAACTCCAGAGGCAAACTGTGCCATTTTCTAAGCATCTGAAAATTCAATTCATTCAACTGCATGAATCAAATGACAATATACAATAAAAACAATACAATTTTTAAATCAATTTAGAAATCTATTTAGTCTTTATTGCGCACACTGTTTGTTAATAAAGATTAACCGAACATAAACAACACAGAGCAGAGTTAACTGGAGCACACCATAATCCCTCTGCTGCAGTTCTTGTTTTACCTGACATTTGCCTCGCAGTAGATTGTAGTGCTCCTCTGACCGCTGTGTAGTACAAAGACCGCAGCCCATGGTAACAACACATCAACCAATAACTACTACAGTGGCTCTCCAAAAGTTACAATAAATAAGGGCGAGGAATGAAAGCAAGGCCAGCTTCCCTCTCAGTATGTAGACAGACTGAAACAGAACCTTACAGACACAACAACTCCAGTGAGAGTGTGTGTTTGTGTCTATAACCCACACGCATGTGATAGCATGTTTCCCCCTCCCATTCAGAACACCCTCTCTCTCTCTCTTTTTCTCTCTCTCTCTTTCATTAAATAAAGGTTCTGTGTCTGTGTTTTCAACTGTTCTTTTTATCATCGTAAAAACAATTCAACCCTGTAATTAATCTACTTTATTATCAAAGATCATAATAAGCAGCATGTTCTTCAGGTGTGGCTATACAAGTCTGTTCCATTATGTGTGGAAACAAGTCGTAAAATTGCTTCTCATCCATCCAATTAAAAAAACTCAACTTTTTTATGACTACCACAAGCAGCTCGACAGGAAAACTCTTGTTTTTTATTCTGAAAAGTAAAAACGAACAGGTCCTGTTATGTCAACGTGCAGGTAGAAGCACAACTGCAGACTATTGTTATTTGTTATTGCTCCAAAAGAACATGTTAATACACTCTCTCCCTGAGGGCACTTAATGTGCCAGTGTTTGATGTGATCTAGCATGTCATAGAAAGGGTAAAGGTCACCACAAAACATGCATTCATGCGTCCAATAGAGATGCATCACCACCTCTGATTGGTCCACATGAAGACTCCTGGAGATTACACACACACGCATGCCATCTGACCGATAGCATCCCCTGAATCTGATTTGTGACATTTTCTGATCCCCCCCTTAACATTTTCTTTCCTCTCTCTATTAAACTACAAAAAAGGGAATAAAAGGAAAAACTTGGATTTGTTTGGTAAAATAGGGGAAAACTGAGGCAGATGCTTTCCATTCTTAGTGGTTCTCAGCCACAGGAACACACAACATGCAGACACGTGGCACGTACTCCAGGGAAACAAGAAACACGACAGCCAGTTCCTTTTAGATCAGTTACTGCATACAGTACGTTTGGTGCACAGGCGTCATGTGTGTATGTAATCACACCCTTTGCTGAGGCAGCACACGGTAGGAGCAGCTGTGAAAGGTCAAAATCAAATTCCTTGTAAACTGATGTGTACAGATATCTTCATCATTAAGCATATCCCCAGGGCCCGTATTCACACAGTGAGTATAATCCTTTTCTTATATGACACAGTGTTCCATCAGGCTAATGAAAATCGATGCTCGGGGTAGAGTATCACTGTACTGTAGTGTCTGCCGCAGCGCACCCAGCCAATGAGAGTTAGAACAGTCACTTTGTCATTTACACAAACATTTTTTCTGCAAATCATCTCCACGTCACCTTCATGTTTCCATCATAGCCGAAATGTACTCGAAAGAAACTTTAAAATCTGTCTGGCTTTCTTTGGTGCAACAGAAAGGTGATGTTTGGCAGAACGTTAGGGACTGACAGTCTACATTTATGCTTTTTATTTGGAAAACACAAGAAGCATTAACACTATACAAACAAAATCAGGTCATATGGGTTTGGTACACAATGAGGTTGGGAAATGAAGACAGAATTTTAGATTTTGTGATAAGCTAAGCCTTTAAAGTTTAAGTGTATTTGGTGTCAAAATCTTTTAACGTAACCTGCAACGCACATTTGCAATTTGTTGGTTTATTTGCCCAAAAAGTGTGAACAATATGGCACTATGACTTTGATGATGCTAGTGATGCACAATATTGTGCTTTGCAGTGCCTATGAAAAGTAAAATGAATAACAAATCTAATCTGATGATGGCAAATTATGATTATAATTAGCCCTGACCCATAACTGAACCAATCTATTATAAAAATAAGCAGCTTATTCGGCTCTTTGTTTTGTAAAGATTCATCGTTTATTTAGACATCTGTGCTGTGGCTCAATGTGATGGTATTTTCCATTTCTGTCTGTAAACTGAGAAGGAATGATGACTCAGCTGGTGTCAGGACTGAGTCGCTTTCTGTGCTCAGAGACTGTCAGCCACGCTGTTCTGTTCCGTTCTATTCTAATCCACCGCAACATTAAAGTTTATTAAACAGCCCTTAACTGGTCAATCAAGGCATTCTGTGGCCCAATTTATTTGTATCATGAGCGTCAACCATTTAGTTTACAGTTGCCACGACAACAAATATACTACACTGTGCTAGCTTCACATTCCTTTGCAGCTCTATCTTCTCACATTATCTCACATAAATAATTTGAACTTAAATCCACGTTTTGGTTTTCATGTATTCACTGAACATGGATTATTCCTCAGCATGTGGAAATGCTGCTGCATAAAGCATGAAAGAAACAGAGAATCATTACAGGATGTTAAAGTGATTGGGACCCAGATGGTCGTAAGGAAAATTACACTGATACAGGAGACGGAAAACAACAGTAGTGTCCAAGCAGATGTTTATTAGAAATGTAGTTCTTAGAACCTGATTGGATGATGTGATCGCATATCTGTTTAATTTTAGAATTCAACATATCAGCTACAGTTTGATTAATGAAGTATATGAATGATTTTAATTACTACCACATTTGAATTTGTTTGTTGAATAATGGTGACAGTTATTGGTGTAAACAATAAATTGCTTAAAGCTGCATTGCAGTAATTTACCGCATTCTGCTTCCATTAACCGCGGTCAGGGCCGTCCCTAGCAAGTGAGGGGCCCAGTGAAAGCAGGGCCTGTTCAGGTGCACCATGACCATAGTAAAATCACCATAATGCACGTCTCTTAAAATATGTATTCCCCGCAAAAGAACCCCTCACAATCACTTTCCCCCTTCGCAGCCATAAGCTCATAAGCTCTCGTGACATAAACACAATTATTATAATAACATACCACCAGTGGTAGCACTCACTCAAGGTTTCCACAGCAGGCAAGCCTGTAAACTTGTTTTCAACATCTTGACATGAAAGTACTTGCCACACAGACACCTTGTTGCGTACATTTAGCACAACTTGTAAAAAAAACAACCACAAATAAACCCATCCTACTTCCAGGGTCGGCTTGTGTTGTTTTTGAACATGGTAAGCGATGTATGTTCATATGTAAAATATTGGCTTGAATATGTTTTAAGAAATGGAAATAGGTTTAAGAAAAAGCTTAGAAAATTAAAAACACCTGTTTAAACACTGACAGCCATCCCCTCTCTTTAATCCAAACCAAACCTCACAGATAGACAAACAGACTTACTTACATTCTACGGTTTGTATCTGTCTATGTGGGTTATCCGGAAACATTTCAAATCTGTTGAGTTTGACTTCCAGTACATGACAATAAACAGAAAAAACAGAATTAACAGCCGTTTATTTACAAAGATAGGAAGTGGACAAAACAGCAGCTGTCAATGTCAGTATAAAATACAGTTTATTGCCTCACTAAATAATCTCTGCTAAGATTAGATCAGATTTATAATATTACAATGTTTAAATGGCACCACATCACATGTGGTCAGTAGAGGTAATGGCTATGTTTCTGACAAGCATATAAGGCAAGTTCCTTATTGGTAAATAAAAAGGTTTAATGCATGTCATAAGTGAAGCACGCCTGTTAATAATAAGTATTCAGTGAGTCAGGGCATCTGGCGTTTTGAAACAGATATCCATCTATGACCTATCAGAAATCATTAGTCAGCTAATAACTGTGGAAGCTTGTGTGACATCAGCCTCTTTGTTGATCGTCCAGTAAAAACAACATAATTGGGTGAACTCACATCAGCATCACCTGTTCACCATCCAATCCGTTTTTCCACTGACCCAAACTGACCTTGTGAAATAATGAGTAAAACATCACCTACTTTGGTCGGGGGCTGACCACCTTGTTTAAATTTAGTCCAATCTGTCCGTTAAACTCACTAGATCTAAAACTGATCTTGAAGCATTACACATCATATAAATAATATCAAAAATCATTTTTGTGTTAAATGTAATAAATTATCTGTCATTTTTAAACATTATTTTCCCCAATGCTCTAATTCAGCTTCAAAATGATGGAAAACAACATGAATCTGGCATACAGAAAACTTTAAACAGGACACCCAAGAGGTTATCTGTTCTGGCACATTTTTTATTTGTTGTGCTGGACTAAGTAGTGTGTGACTGTGTTTCATTTCTTTGAATCACAATTATAACCAATTACAACATTCGTAATTTTGCCCAACCCTGGTCACAATTACTGGGTGGTATATATTTCACTAATGAAGGGTTTGTGAACAAGTGAAGGAGAATCCGCCCATGAAACATCTGAACATACAGAAATATTATTAAAATGACACAGATGTGAGATGAAATGGCCTCTTATGACACAGCAACTGATGCTCCACAAATAACATGATGATGAACATTCTCTTTTCAGACTCATTGCATGCATGGAGATGCCCATCACATTTGTTGTGTCCCTCACCATCTTTGATTCATGTAAAAAATATCAGGAAATGACAGGACATCGTTCCTTTTGATCATGTTGATACACGTCACAGGTGAATGCTGAATTGATGACCCATTGGGATAAGATTACTTTTAATGTAATACTGAGCATACAGGTAACACACACACACAGTGTTTAAAACAGTGTGCATTATGCTCCAGTTACCAAGGATAATACCCATCAATTCATATAATAGGAGTTAAACAGGTCTGGTATGTTCTCTAGGTACTTCTATAAAATGACCTCACAAGCTTGGAAAAATGTGATGCATATCTTCATCAGGTGCTGAAAATGTGGTTTTATTACTTGAAATAACTTGCAGACATCTTAGTCCAGGAGTCTTATTCTGTACTTCAGCTCCCATAAAAATAACCCATTCACTGGATCCGAGAGAATGTACCTGCTTAAGCGAGACTAATGACACTTTTATGTTTTAAAATAGGAAGAAATGGAATTAACAACAGTACAAAAAGCCGCCCAACCTCCTTTTTGCAAGAAACCACATTGTTTCAATAGAAGCAGACTTGAACTTAAGAAAAGGGACTAATTTCATTGGAGGAGAATGAACAGGGAAACTGTAACCTGTAATGCATGATTCTATTTATAGTGCTCCAGTATTTTTATTTATCCACAAATGAGAGAGAAACGAGCCTTATTTAAGCCACCTTTTGAGTTAAAATCAATGCATGCAAAACACTCAGTAAAACTGTTACAGTAAAACTGGTTCTGTGGACCTTCACAGGACACTGTATACAAACATTACACCATCATTGTGTTTTTTTACAAGACAGAATCAGCAAGTATAAATATTAACTGTTATTAATATGAGTTTAAATGTGACGATTCTGCATCCTGTTTGCTTCACAAATTGAGGAACTGAATTTAGATTTTAAAAGATGTTCTATATTTAGTTTTGAATGCTGCCCAACCCTGATTCCATATTACTTGTGCAATGGGTGACATAATCACAGAGACACTTGGAACAAATACAGCAACACCAAATTATGAAAATATGCAATTAAATGATTAAGCAATGCCTTACAAATATTTGAGGTCTTAAAGGCATGTGACATATGAACACACAAACAAATGCATGAAGTTGTGGAATGCAGTAGCTGGAAGCTCATTACAAAATGATTCCTATCATTTAATCTCTATTATTTATTAGTGGTTTGATATTATGAGATTATCATTGTTGGAATGATCAGCAGTGTGTGTGTGAGTTTTAGAATCTACCAACATCAATGTACAATGCACAATTTCTTAAAAATATTTTGAGTTAAATATTGTATAAAAAGCTTAATTCTGTTAGTTTAAACTTAATTACAATAAATGAATCTCACGTTTTTAGGAATAAAAATATATTTTATTGTAACTACTCTATACACACCATATATTGTGAGTCTCTTTTTCTGATAATAAGACGTGTCTGCAGCAGAAATCTAAGTTTATTGCTGCACTCTGCTGAGAGGATTTCTGGCATGTATCCTTCCCAGAGAAGCAGACGTATTCAAATCTGTGGAGCACAAGAACTTCTCTGTTCCAGACTTTTTCAAATGTGCTGGCCAACAACAGCAAGCCCACAGTTCTGTCCCCATAAACGCATGTCTTAAAAATGATCTTAAGCACTAGTAAATCTCTAATTACTACTAATTCCTGTAACATATTATATATTATAATTCATGAGTATGGCTACATACAGTAGAATGCAGTAGAGCTAGAACATAATGGCCACATTCACATGCAGCCAATTACGGTTGTCACTCCTCTTCTAAATCCTAATCCTGTTGTGTACACACTGAATTCAGTTATCTGGAGCAGCAACAACCACATTCAACAACTGAAGTATCCAAACACGACAGGTACTGACAACTGTATTGACATGAAATCTGTGTAGTGTGTACAAAATCAAGCTGAACAAATAGATGTTAATGCAATGTCGCTCTCTTTATCACACTTAGATTGTGTGAGGTACAGTGCCATCACAGAAACTGAGGTATTTGCAACATTTGCAGTTTTTGATACCGTCTCTCTTCACCTCAGTTGCTTGCCTTGTGGTCTGGGGAAATGTAGTGCAGAGAGACCACACGGTTTAAAATCAGCACCAGTGTTAAAGCATAAGACAAGTGTATTATAAGCTGATGAACTAGCACTGAATGGATAAAATATCCTGTTTACAGCTGGAAGATGCAGTGTTGCTATATGAATTATTGCAATTTCACAGTTAATTCCTGTATACCACACACAGAATTGTAATTTCAGACATTCACTCTCACATTATAAGTCTGTCACTCAAAACTTCCAAAACGTAGTGTTTGTACATAATATTGACCTCCGATAATCTCCTACATGTGACTGTACTAAAAACACATGCCTCATTTGATGATAACATACCAAGGGAATGTTTATAGATCTGCTTGGAAGACATGCATGTTGAAGTACGGGGACGCTGTTGATTTAAGGAAAATAAAAACCTAACCTCCCGAGTTCTGTATCGTTCACGGTTATTTTAACATTATTATATCAAATCCACCATTTACTGTAAATTCTGTCAAAGCTTTTCAGTTCAGCTAAATGTTTTATGGTTTGGATAGGTTTGTATCTTGTCTTATCCATTGATATACAACAATATACGGCAGCTCAGCATGCGTCTGTAATGTGTTCTAAATAAATGACGCGTGTAGAGACAATCATACTCTGGACTTGAATGCAATGAGCCAAATTACGTTTTCGCTGCCAGCTGCCATTTTTTCATGGATGAGAACACAATTCTATTCCAATTCTATTCTCAGGAGACTCTATGTTTTCGTTGCATATAAACGCAGGCTAAAATTGGCATCAAATGTCCTCGTTTTTGCATCACATTTGTCTTGATGACAAATGCAAAATATACGGAAACATTTTGTTAAGAAGTCACATTGGCTGCAAACAGTGGCTGGGGATATAATAACAAATCGTAGCTTTCATATAATATTTTGACATTAAATACAGACATCAAATGTCTTCTCACATCACAAACAACCTCTGATGGGTGAAAAGAGCCATAACATAATTCATACATAATTCTCAGCAAACTCCTTTTGAATTCCAGCTATTAGCACAAGTAATACCTGTGATTTATTGGTATTAAATGTTATTATCTAAGGTCTGCCCTTAAAAACTATCACCAAGTTGGATAAATGGCAATGTTATGCGCTTAAGATGGAATACCCAGAGAGTCAAGGGAGTTGTGTTGCTTTGACAAATCTGTGCGTGGCTCCTCATCCGTGCTCCATAAATGCAGTCTGATCCCAGTTTAAACTCTGGGTTAAAGAACAGACCTCCACAGTGTTCTGTTACCATATGTCTTCAGCTGGCCCAACAGAACCATGTAACACCAACATCTCAGTGATGTTTCTAATGACATGAACCACATATTTAGGGTTCAAATAAGCGTGTGCACTGACTGAATGAATTGGTATTTGTTCCACTTTCAGAGTCTGCAGCTGTAGCTGTGTGGAGTCACATGCTAGATTCCAAGAAAACGGTTCAGAACAGTCTTTTCTGTGTGTCACAGCAAGCACATGCTCAATTTGATCCCGTTAAAAATGATGTGGTTCACACGAGCCTAAGCGTAATTAAATCTACTGTACTTCATAACGAGAACATTTCACAAACAGCATGACTTGGTTAGGAATGAAAATAAGTTATGTGCCACACATTATTCTGTTTGAAGCCTGCAAAATCAGAAATTCCAGTCTTAACCTACTGTAACTTATAACCTTCAGATACAAACCCATGATTCATAGTGGTGTTATAAGCAACCAATTTATTTTTTGTCAAAAATGTGCCTTGACTACAGTTGAGCAACTTCAAAATACAAATTGCTTTAAGCTTTTCAAACTAGCTTCCCCAACATTTTGTCCTTGAAATACGCCTATAACTTTATTATGCAACAATCAGACTATCAAACAGCACAACGTTTAGTCCTACAGTCCAACACAGCAGTCTTCAGAAGTTTATATTACCTTAACTGAGCTTCCTGTTTGGATTATTGACCACTGTCAGCAGCCCGGTTTCCTCATGCCTCTAATCTTCTCATGATTCTTTCTTATGTTCTTCCCTGTATCTTTAATCTAATTCACCACGTGCTGCAATTATTCTAAGCAGCGGTTTCGAGACAGGCAGTATCAGGGCTTAACTTACATAAACACCAGAGCACCAAGATCAAAGGCGCTTGTCTCAACACCATTTCTATTTAATAGAGAGAAAGTAGGTCAGACCTTTAAGTAAACTATCCAGGCCAACGCTGAACATCAGACGATGTCTTAAAGACAACATAGTATGTTGTGACAAGGACACTGTCTTAGGTCCCATTGGCCTAAGAGCTTAAAATACGCCAGGGATACAAACTGACATGATTTTCTTGAGAATGTATGAGGCAGAAGAGAGCTCACACTATGGGTTATGTTAAGTTCAAAGAAAAAGCCTGAGTTAAATACAGCCTGAGAATGACTGCAGGTAAGACAAATGATTCTTAAAACACTATCCCAGAGCTGTGATACTGAATATTACAGCATTTACACAACCGGTCACCTGTGACCATCAAACAAACAAAACCATATTAGGCATTAGATTCTTCACCAAAACAAACATCTATCTGATTTCTTGGGACCCTTAGAGGCGTCTGTTTTCACTTGGAAACCGCCCTAAAAATTACAAAACAAAACTCAAAACACCCTATCAGTCACATAGCAATCAACCTTAAAAAACTCTCTGAATATCTAAGCAACTGCATAGCAATGCCTTGACAACCACCCAAAACACCCTAGCACTGTGGTGATGAGCAACAGGCACTACTCACACCTTCTGCACAGAAAAAAATCCAGTTCTACAAGGAATTTCCTCCCAAACACATTTACTATTCCTTCCATAACTCCCCACTTCTACTCCAGACTTCCTGCAGGACGCCACAGAACCCCGAATGTGAGATGTGAGTTCAAAGCACGTTTTGTAAACTTTGCAGGCTAAGATATCATCCCTGTCCTGCTGACACTGACCTACCCGGCTGGTGGTCTTAACCTCTACATTTGCTCCCCACTATTGTTTTCAGCGCATAATGAAAACGTCACTGGAGGACTGCGTTCATAACCCCACAACCCAAGAAAGCAAAACAACATGCTCGCAGCTGTCATGCCAATGCATATTAACTTAAAAAACATTCAGCTGGTTTGTTTTACTATATTTACAGGATGTCACAAGCATGCTTAAAGTATATGATTAACATGGTTATGCTTTTTGGCATTTAGATGTAGTAGAAACACTTCCTTCCACAAAGATTTTAAAATGATACTACGAAGACAACAAATGCAGTTAAGTTATTGGTGCAGATTCCCTTTTATATCACAGACTTAAAAACAACCAAAACCTTGCCAATATTTCTAGCAAAGATGTCACAGTGCATTTGCAGTTATGAATACACACATAATGCAAAGTGAGGTAATCTAATATTCAAAGAATAAACATATAAACATATTCAAATCTGTGCTATTAGATGCTTTGCTTGAAATGTTTGCTCAGTATGTCAGTTGTTGTCCTTACAAGAGAGCCCAATCTATTAAAGAAACAATTCAAATAAACATGAAAATTCTGTCATTGTTTCCATGCCTCCATAATGTTCCAAACTCATACAGTGTTGTTTTTTTCCACATAAGACAAAAAGAGACTTTTTACATGGCTTGTTTGCATACAAGAACGGTTTAACAATGCTCAAGACTCCAAAAAAGGACAAAACACACCATAATAGCACCATAAAAATACTTAAGACTTGTGTGGTATTTTCCAAGTCTCTGAACCCAAATAATAGCTTTGTGTGAAGAACAGAAGGAAATGCAAGTCATTATTTACTGAATCAATAGCATTATATAGAATAGCGATTCAATAACATGACAAACCATTTCTGAGACTGAATGTGCATGAGACCTTCAGTTATCGCAAGACTTCAAATATATCATATGTAAGAGTCTAAATATGAACTACTTCTGTCATTTTTTTCCTGTGTTTCATTGAATCAGCATTACAGCATTACGGATTTGAAACGACATGAGGGTGAGTAAAGAATGACAGAACATTTGGGTGAATTATTATTTAAACATCTTTAAATCAACTGTTATTTGCCTCTGCACCTGCTCTGCTTATAAACGGCTGCTCTGAGCTACACGGGTGGCTACCTGTTTAAAATGAGGTATTGTAGCATGCGTTCTTTAGGGAATACATCGAGTGTGATGCATGGATTTCAAAAGACACTTCTGCCATTGTTATGTACATCACGAAAGATCAAAAGCAAAGACCCCATAAGACTACATAGATCGAGACTAAAATCTCTGTGCCTGTGGTTTCACTGGACAGAGCACAGTCTTATACATTTAATAACATGTTTATCTTTCCAGGTTTACCCCATAGGATCCTAGATAACCATCACTTTGCTCTGTGGGAGACATTTAAATGCTTCCAAATGGTGGTCAAACAAATTATTTGCAATCTCTGTCATGTGCCTTTATAGTCAGCCTTCAACTATAGTTGGATGAAAGTGTTAGTTCCCGTTAGGTATGAATAATAAAATCATTAGTATTGGATGAACAGACGAACACTCTTTTTTAAAGGAGTCTGCCCAGTGTGAAATCAATCTACAATGGCGCCAACATTGTTAGTCTGACTGGATCTGACAAATCTAACAGACAGACTGTGAAACTGTTGGCACCAGTTGAGAAGCTCAGACTAACACTACGATGTCTATCTCTTTTAGCTTTCATCTGTCAAGTGGTTGTCTTGGTGACCTTTTTAGTCTGGAGCTTGATTGCATCTGACATTATGTCCCTCATCTTGTCTGAGAGAAAACTCCAGCTCTTAACAATCTGTGCTGCATGTAATTTTCAAAGTGACCTCTGACAAACCTCAACAATCCTGTCATGAACACGCAGTCCACTTTTCTCCGCTGGTCCACTTTCCACAACCTTGGAAATGTAGATCCCATCACAGAAATCTTCCTCCTGTTCCTTATAAACAAAAAAACGTACATTAGCATATCAAGAAATAAAAGAAAAAAAAATAGACTTCGTAAACTCATTTCTGTTTGTAATTCAGTAAAGCTATCTGTAGTTTTCAACTGACATTTAGCATATATTTGCATAAAAAGTTCATTAACTGTTAAATATAAACGAGGTAAATTGTACCCTTTCATTTAGGCTCTCTCAAAAGCCCTCTCTTGCATTAACGCATATATGGCATGTACAAATTAAGATTTTAGCTTTGGCTGTGCATTAAGAAACAGGTGCTAAACACACAAACAGACTGTGATGTTTCTCCACTAGAGCAGAGAAGAGAAGGCAATGTAAGTGCAAGCCAAACCCACAGCTTGGTCTCTCTTCTCCTGTTGGACACGATCTATGTGAGAACTTAATGACTCCTACGCTTGCATTTCACACAATGTACCAAAACGAAGTGTGTGGAGCTCGCGCAATTATCTCGTTACATGTGGTTTACTTGCTGATTTTGTTTTCGTTTTCCACAATGAAAGAACCGGTTGCCTTTTGTGACTAAAATACAGACTTTTTACATGGTTTCCATGTCATTGTTCTTGTTTTCTGTTTTTCTGTGCTGCATGTGTTTTTTTTCTTTGATGTTACACGTTCCTGTGTGGAATTCAATGCATTTTAAGTATCCCAGCATTCTGCAGTTCTCCTCAGTTAATTTAGAGTCATTCTTGAGGTAATATAAAGCCAATGACATCCCAAAGATGGGAAGGAAAGGAGGACATCAGTCCATAAATGTCAACATGACTTAGAAGCTGAATTTGATGATGAGACTTCAACAGCAAAACATATGTGATGCCTATTACTAGAAAACAGCTGCAGCCAGTGTAGTCCTTATTTTATGTTTTTATGTTTTTTTTCTTTGTCTTCTTAAAATATTTATGTTTAAGGGTATTTTCTAGACAAGGGATAAGCAAAGCAATTTGGAAATAGAGTAATACTGTGAAATATTTATATTAGTCAAAAACCTGGCAACTTAATATTGTTATACTTTGCATTATCCTGTTTTCTTTATGAAAAGATAAAGATATTGCTTCCAAATAAAGAGACACGTTTAAGCATCTGCAGCCCCGTGGCTACTGCTGTGCCATAGCAGTGCAATCATGCATAAATATGCTCAAGGCTTATTTCACATTCAGTCAAAAGCAGATTATGTCAGGTGCCCATACAGCTCAGTACTACATTAAATGTTCATTTCCACAGCGAGTTAACATACCTCACATGACTGTCCTCCAATGATGTTAAACCCAAGAGATCCTGATGCTCTGTGGAGGGTGACTTTGAGGGTCACGGTTTCTTCTCCCTAAAACAGAACGAAAGACAGAGAGAGAAATGGCAAGAGAAAATCAGAAAGGAGGACAGGTTCCTATTTCAGATGCTGTGCCAGACGGCATGTTTCAGCACAGCTTCACTGACCCTACTAAACATGTCCCCTACGAGAGGCAGGGCCCTCTCCATTAGCTACCTAATGAAACCACAACCCACAGGAAATGCAAAGTAGTGACATTTAAGCAATGAAGACAGATCACACCTTCATAGACACCTAGATAAATCATCACCAAGATATTATTGTCTAAATATAGGCCAGGTGTTTTCCAAACACGGTTGGGTGTATAGAAATAGATGCAGAGAAATTAAACCATAGCTTTTTTTATTAGGGTTAAAATAATAATAATAATAATATCTGGTGATACAATCTCATAATATAAAACTGATGTTTTAGACATTATAACTTTTTTACAGTGTATAGCTAAAATTGTATTGACACCTCTTTCTAGTTACCAGGTTGGCTACGCCCATCAACCCACAGCATAAAATCAAGCATACAGCCACACAATGCCCTTAGTCAAACATAATGCCCAAAGCAAACACAAATAACTGTTTTTCGGGTTCTGGAATGAAATACATTGATTGGCCTGCACAAAGCCCAGATCTGAACCCCAATGAAAATTTTTGGGACATAATGGAATGACTGTGATCCAATGTGTGTATTAGTAAATCCCTGGAACATCCATGTTCCAAAATCTAGTGGAAAGTCTTCCTAGATGAATAAAAGCTGTAGGACCAACTTCTTATTGATGTCTATGGTTTTGAACTTACTGCAATCTTGTACTGTAATCATACAGACAATTGCAGACAATTACTTTTACAGTTAGTAACGCTAATGTATTTTTTATTGAAAATGTATCTGCCTGATGTGTTTTTTAGTCTATGTCTTTGTTTATTGTAGTTTGTTTGTTTTCCTGCCCAGTCCATCCAGGTGATCCTTGTTTTCATTGTTCAGTCTCTGTATTAAAACCTAGTGTTTCCTGTATGTAATTATTTGAACTTATTAGCAAAAGTTGTAACATATGTGGAAAAGAGACCAAAATGAAGTCCATATTTCTAACATTATCTTACACCTGCTATAACTCAAGATGTGGGCTTGATCAGCTTTCATAAAGCAGACTTGCCAACTGGGAAACATAGCATGGTCTGTGACTTCCTGTTCTTTGTAAATGACAGGCCTAAACCATCTGAACTTAAGAGACTTGTCTTTTAAATGTTCCTTGCAGTTCCCTGTTAAAGCTGCAGGCAGGAATCTGTCACGTTGACTGAAAACATCATGAGCTCTTCATTAGCGAATGCATGTGTGACTCAGCCAGAGCAGAGACAAGAGGCTTATTTTGTTTATGTACTCTCTCCTTGCAGTCCACAAGACATGCCTCCTGTCAGTTTAATTAGACTTGCATATTAAGTTTGTTGTCTACACGATGTACTTACCAGCAGATTGCTTGCATAAGATGGGTGAGAGCGGGCAACCATGCGAAAAGCTATGGAAATGACTTGAATAAAGATTCCAGTTTTATTTCCGTTTCTCTTGTTTGGGTGTAGTTCATTCATGTGTTAAATTACTGTGAAAATGAACTAAGCTCGGTTAAGGTGAAGATTTTTGTTTGGGTTGGGGTTAATATTAAGAAAAATCTCAAGAGCAGCTGAAGAATCATTAGTAATTTCTAATGACTGTTTCTAAAGACAAGTTGAATTTCTTGCAACTTTCTTGCAAGTTAAAACTCTGATTACCAATAAGTTCACCAGCTTTAAGAATAAGATACATTTTAATGTATCCACAACATTAATTACAATGGGCCAAAGAAGTAATTGTACACTCAAGATATGATTAAGGTTAGTTTTGTTTAATTATATACAAAACATCTAACCACGCAGCCTCTGCAAATAAATGACACTTGTTTTTCTAAACTGATCTTGGTTCGCCATTTTTGCGCTTACTTTCAACCAGCTAGACCGAATATCACTTAGCAGCTGTTTAAAGTCAAGCCCTCACAATTTCGCCACACAGGATAACTAGCCGAGTGTCCACAGGTGTAGTTCATCACATAAACTACGGGTTCCATAGTAACGTTTGACAATCAAAAATGTATCAAATGGTAAATCCTAGTATGAAAAAGTATATTGTTTCAAAGTTTAAATCTTACGAGGGTCTTTTGGTGTTTTACTTGAAAAGCGTGCTAGGTAAAACAAGCATTTAAATGACCTTACTTGTTAAGTTACAAATCGCTTTTGTAACGACTGTACATTAACTTTCAAACGCACATAATTTGACAGTCGTTTTCTGTTCTTTGTTTTGCACTCAATAAAGTATATTTTTGTAATTGGCCCATTTACAGTTACCTGGTCTCATCCCCTAGACTATTTACCTTACTAAACGGGATGCAGCTGTTTGACAGTGCGTCGATCCTGCTCTTGTACTCGGTGATTTTCTTCTGAAATCTCAGTGCTGTCATGTGCAGTTCGCAGTGAAGTGCAGAAAGTTTGGAGATGAGTGCTTTCTCCCTGTTATTGAACCTCATGCACCGGCGCTTCAACTCTCTCTCCAAACTTATCACTTTGCCTTGGAGAACTCCGCTGTGCGTCTTCAGAGCTCGGAGACAACAGTGGTCCTCCGACTTCTCCTTGAGGGTAAGCATCAGTCCACATCCATGCTTGCAGAGCTCCACCGGCCTGTATTCGCATTGCTCCCGCATGTGTGAAGCGATGTCTTTCAGACTGAGCACCGCGTCGCATCCTTTATTCCCGCATTTAACTGGGGAAAAGTCGCATATCTCAATGTGCTCTGAAAGATGCTGAAGCTTCATCACCTTATTGCAGCCCCGTTCGTGGTGGTCGCATTTAACATCCAGTTTCAGGATGAGGTTCTTCAGGGGCAGCACGTGGTTAAGATCCTTGGAGGAGATGTTCTGACACTGGACAGGGCAGCTGTTGACTTTGGAGAGCCACCGGAGCACGCACGCAGCGCAGAAGACATGTCCACACGGAGTGGTCAGAGGGTCCTCCAGAACTTTCCCACACAGTTTACAGATGAAGTCCGGGTCCACGGCGCTCTCAAAACGATCAAGATCATAGCCCATGTTCTCAACAGTAAGTATGAGAGTAAAGTCTTTCCTCCGCTGACGCTGCGCTGGCACGCATTAGCCATGAAAAGCGCTTTTAACTACAACCAAGAAAGCGCCGAGGTTCGCTCAGTCTTGGAGGCGTGCGCTACCGTAAACACTCAAAGAGCAGAGCAGAGCAGAGCAAGACGCTGTGACGCGCACGACGATGTGCGCCTGATGAAGGATGTAATGTACAAATGTTTTTTGTACAAATGAATTTTAAAATTTAATTTAGGCCTGTAATTTATAATTTTTGTGCTTGATTTTATTATTTTTTTTAATTATTGCAGGTTTGGTTTTCCACAGAAAGAAGCCAGCCATTCAGATGATAGAAATGTGAGTGTTCTGAAATCGATCACTAACTACATGATTGTGAAAAAACACATTTGGGGTGATTGTACTGGTGGTCTCTATTTGTATGTAGCTTGCATTCTTATTTACATATATACGAAATCAAGGTCTGTTGTCACACACGGAAGGTGTTTTAACAGCACTGTAGTATCTTGGTATAAGGTAAAATGTCCAGTTACATGCATTCTTGTTGAAATAAAATTGCTATATTAAATTAAAGCTTATTGTTTGTGAGGGTCAACAATATAATCACAATTTTAAACATGCTGATCTGGAGAAGGATATTTTTGCTAACAACAGGTTCCCATCAGCACTTCCCTGTGCCCTTGAAATTCCTGTTTTTTCCAGAACACAGTCAAATGGTGGAAAATGTTTTTTAAGTGGGGTGGAAGTGAAGCCGTATAAACTTTCAAGCGTGACAGCTGTTTTAGCTAGAAGAAAAGCAAGATGGAAGAGAATGGAATAATTAAAGGTTCTATCTGTTAGGTGTAGGCTACAAGGAGCGATGCTTTCAGACTATTAATTAACTTCTTGTTAAGTTTCAGCACCTAATTAAAGAGGAGGTAAAGGGCACCCTTTAGAGACATGTGTGAGTACACAGCATTTATAACATCTTATTAAGTTTATGTGATTCTCTGACAGACCGTTTGACTGAGTTCACCTTCCACATGAGGTATATTTCCAAGGACTCCCTATTGTTTCGCTGATGTCACAGATGTTTGTCCAAACAGGAAGTACTCCAAGGCCCTGGGCAGCCTAAACAGTGACATCATAGATATGGGCAAACTGTCATGGCTCATCTAGCACATGCCGGTAGAAAAAATGCTAATGTATTATGAAGAGACAAGATGTATACTGAATGAGCTAAATATAAACTATATATAGATTTCATATAGATGCATTTGTGGAATTCATTTTAAAGGTTGTTTTTTCTAAGGTTGTTTTAGTTCTGTCTGAATTAAATAATAAAATATGCTTTGAAATGTCATGTCTTGTTTCATATTCTCATTTAAGTTAAAAGTTTACATAGTGAAAGATAAAACAAAACAATAACAGATACACCTAACAGACAACAACATCACAGCAGCAAATCTGATTATTTAACAAATGTGCATTGTAAAGACATTTACACCGGACTCTGCTCTCCAACTGAAATATGTTCTTTGTATAATGACAATATTAATGCAGCGAATATAATATATAAATCCGGAAAAGCAAGCAATCAAAGTGAGATTTTTCAAAACCGGATGATGTTTGGCACCCATTCACAGCTGCTGAATTATGATGTGACCAGATGAATCACACACAAATCCTCTGCCTTGAATTACAGCCAAACTAATAAATCCTTCATATCCACATGCAATCACTCATCATGCCCGATTCTTTCTGTGAAATGACAAAGATATTGTTAGGGACAGAGAAAAAGTCATGAATAATATGAATTTGGCTGTGCAGAGAGAGTGAGACAGACTGGCTCTTACTCTTTCTGTTAAAACCCCATCATTAAACAGATGAAAAACTGTTAAATGCCTCTGTAGTTATCAGGACTATCCGCCTCCTGCATGGTGCTTGATTTAGGTCTTATAAAGCTCCTAGATCCAATTAGTTCCATAAAAGCCCATTAGAATCAGTAAATCATGCTAAAAATCTGCAAAAGCTCACAGTGCACTTCTTAAATTAACAGACTCAAATTCTTCTGGATGGTATTTTTTTCTTTTTATGACTCTTATCTCGAGTCATTTCTGCTCCTGATTAGCTATACTGGGCGTTTGAGATAACCAGCGTTCCTGTCTTTGAAAAAAAAACACATGTAGAGGTCGTTCAGATACTGCTGAGGAGGTCCTTTTAGTTCACCTCAGAGCATAACTTGTTCTTATTAACCTACCTAAAAGCACGACAGTGTCATCAAAAACGCTTTTCATCTCAACTATTCAGAGAGACTTTAGTAGGAATGATACTTCGTGCAAAAGCGCCATCTATCGACGTGGCACTTATATGTGAAGTTCCTATGGCAAACTCCGAGTGGCACTGTTTTGCTAAATATAAACATGGACGACTTCTACCTGTATGCTTTCTATACATTTGCTATGTTTAATCCTATGGTAAATCAGAATCCCCAGGCGTGTAAGACAAACACGAATCGAATTATTTCACGAAACGGATTCTTTTTCCCAGTACACACAGCAGTGACGATCTTATGTATAATTCAACTATTATTTATTCAACAAACTGTCCGTCTAAGGTTATGATTAAAATGTCAGCGTGTGAAAGTGTGCTGCTTCAGTGGAATTTAATCTTGTCTTTCATTTTCATCTCCAAGACTTTTGTGTTGAATCCAAATGATGCGAGTAATTTCACTCTGCAATTCAAATGTTTTGAAAAGATCGTTTATGCTGCTTTGTGGAGCTACTTCAGTTACGCAGATTGATCTAGTGCTTGTAGTTGAATTATGCAGTATACATGAGGCAACAAAGCAGTGCTTCAGACATACACAAAAGCTTGTTGTTTGCAGTATTCTTGTATTCCTAATTTATTCGTTAATTCTCACAGATCCTTGTGTAATTTTCATTCAAGTATGCATGGTATTGTGCAAAGGTCTTGTTTGCTTTCATAAGGCACTGTAAGCACAGACAGACCAACAAGGCACCTTGTCCATGTCTCACGGCTGTCTCATCTCTGTCTCGCCCTTGGACAATGCCCAGACCTTCAGGCCACGAAGGTTGACATTTTCATTGCAGATGCCCGTCTTCACAAGCAATAAATCACGAAGTTGGGGCTTCACCTTAACGCAAGTTGGAAAAGATTTCAAAAGCGTATTGATTTTGCAGGCGATGTCAAAGAACTGCCACACTGTCATCCATGAAATATAAGACCAACGTGTCAGGGTAAGCAAAAATGACACCCTAAAGAGGAACCATTTTAAAAGGGGGCCTCTTAAACTGAAACCCATCATAGCATATCGCTTGCCGAGGAGGTAATAGGATTTATTGGCAACTGCGGTTTAGGCAGGATACACAAGTCAAACTTCTTACATATAAGACCACACACGGGCACTCACACACTGAGTGTGATCAAAGCAGTCGCCCAACCCTAACTAAACTGTGTATGCTTGCCCTAATTTATGACAGAAGAATATAGCAATGCTTATCCACATGTAATTTAACTAATTATTCAGGCTAGGTTCAAATTTAGCTTGATTATTAAGAATTCATCTCCCAAAAGTACTTGATTAGACTGAAATCCATCAAAATCCACTGGATGGCAAAAGAGGAGAACAGATAGGTAATAACATGAAAAAAACAGAGTTTTTGTGTTGTGCGCTACTTTGTGTTCCTGTATATATGGGGTCTGTGATACCCCAAAGTCAGATCAATTCTTACTTTGTACTAATTTTTTGTTGTTTTATTTTTGTGCATTAGGTGCATGTGCCACCAAGACCAATTTATGTCGATAAGAACAGAGAACAAATATTAGAATATAACAGACATTAGCGCCATTTTAACCAATGACCAAACTCCAACAAAACATCACTAGACATCTGAAATTATTTATATGCTAGACAGGGAAGGATTACCAGGGGGCATGTGAGAGCACATGGCCCGTGGGCCCCAGGCTTCCAGGGCCTCAAAGCAAAGCCTATGATGAACCATTGCACAAAGTTAAAGGTTTGCTGTGGGTTTGGGGGAAAGTGTGACATTTATGCCCCAATGCCCCGTCTTCCTTTGATCCAATCCTGATGTTAGACTGCTAAAGAGTTTGATTGCCTTAATTACATGCAGGTATTTCTGGGCATAGGCTTTAATGATGTGAAATGGTTCTGATTGAGGCTTCTTTATTTAGTAGTCGGCTCTGTTGATAGGTGAAAATGAAGTGTAATTTTCTCACTGCTGTGTCCAGTCATTAACTTACTGTCAAGCTTCCTCCGTCACTTCAGGAATACGTGGAGAAAGCCTATAATACAGTCTGTTAGACAGAACACTCAGGTCTCACATGCCAAGCGGAAACTTTAAAATAACAGGCAAATACTATGTGTGCATGACATATTAATGAAGTGTAGGCAATCATTTATTGTGTTCAATAACATTGTTGAGGTGCATTGTGGGATAGTTTTATATAGAGTGAATAGAAAGATTTCTATATACTAGATAAAGTATCAGTCAATCACTCAATTATCATTCAATCATTCAATTTATTAAGATGGAAATCACTATAGGCACTCAATTTGAAAATAAAAAACAGTCATTTATTAAGAAAAGGTCCAGGTTAGGAGTCCAGAGTTTTTTCTTTCCCTAATTAAAAATGCCTTTTTTTAAGAATATTGCTTTAATTGTTAAACAATTCTAGGAATTTTCTCTGTCCTCAAAAATAAATTTCATTCTGTTAATATTTAAAAAAATTCCTTGATCTAACAAATGCCACTTCCTTTTTGACATCTACCTTTCAGGAAGTGACATAATATTGGTTAGGAAAACTAGCACAAACATCAGTGAGCAATACAATGGATTTGTGATGGTAGTTGGTTTGTCCCACTCTAAACCATTCCACCCTGTCTGATAAAACTGTCAGTATTTCACTGAGCAGTGGCTTGCTTCAATTCTTCATTTTCTTGCCATTCCCTAAATAATAAAGTTATGAATAATAAACTTTAAGTGTCTGAATTAAACGACAGCAGATTTCCGAAAGCCTGGTAAAAATCCTTAAATGACAACACCAGCACATTCATTTTTCAAAAGCTATAAAGTTCAAAAGGTACTGCACAACAGGAACAACCCAGAACTAAGGCAACGCAGTCAAGCTGATTTTGTGGTTTCAGTAAGGTTAATAACATGCAACATTACTTATGGCCACATGTGGAAAACCGAAAGAGCAATAGAAAGTTTTATACGTGGGTAAATTTTAGTATTTCATTAACTTAAGTCCACTAAATATACCCATTGCCACCTGTTCAGAACCTACAGTAAGAAACCGTGCAAACTTCCAAATCAATGAATACTCTGCTCTCTTTAGATTATTACAGCTGATCTAACTTGCTTTTCCCATTCACTGCCTTTGTCTTGGTCTTCACATAAAACCTTCATTTCTGCTTGTGTGCCTGCAGGATAATCAATTATTTACTTCTCATCACCGTTCATTGTCCAAAGCTGATCATCGCTATTACAGCATGCTGGGAAAAAATCTCATTAAACAGCTTTCCCATCAGTAAGAACATCATTCTGTCACCTGGCTGACTGCTCCACAGGCCACGGGAAATTGGACACATCGGCATTTTTTCAACCAGACACATTTTTCCTCAGAGCCTATTTATTCTCGGAGTTATGGGACTTGCCGAACACATTAATGGACAACAGGATGTGACATTCAAAGGTGAACCTCAGGTGAGATGTATTCTTCTCAAATGTGCTGTAGCATCTCAGCTTTGGAATTTTTTGAATATTTTATTTCAACATTCCTTGCAAACTTTGGCGAAGTTCACAATGGCGAATCATCTTGCTTGACTTTTGTCTGGTTAAAAATTATTTCAGAACCTGAAGTTCCGTGTGCGTTAACGTGAAACTTTCTTGTATCTGCAGCCAACGACCAGTGCGTGTTTCTTCTGAATTACAGGAGCATGATTATGAGAGCTATCACTCCAGAACTCATTACAGTGGATATGATCTGACAGCGTGTATCAAAGCGTGGACACGGCACACAAATAAAAACTAAATGTGCCGCCTCAGCAGCCCTTGTGGTGTCTCCTTCCAGAAAGTGAGCTGACTCAGTAAACCAGAGAGCCATGGGTGGAATTAAGGGGCCTATATTCATCTTCCAGGCAGGTGGACATAAAGACCAGTAGCCAGACACAGTTCAACCATTAACCGTCGTATACTGTGTGTGTAAAAGGAGTAATTAAGACAAAGAGTGCTGTGGGCCCTAAAGTTGTCACTTGGGGTTTTGGTTTCCCTTGCCTTTTTGTTCTGGCAGAAGGTGTTGCCCAATAGGATGGTCACGTGGAAGTGTAGACGAATGATGGTGTAAATTCTGAAGACTTCTTATTGTAGAAAAGAGGATTCCTGAGTTTCTAAATGCTCTAAAGCAGATTTACCTCATGAAATCTAACTAAACTTTTATATCTGTTTGGCTGGTTTTATGCTAATAGAGATGCACTAGTTCACCTAGACACAGTAAAAATGTAATTTACAATGTAAACCAAATTTTGATTACAAAGTGTATGTACAATTCTGTTAGTTATGCTGTCCACTGCTGTCCACTGTGGGCGGTTCTTGGCCAGAATACGCTGCAAAGTGCACCAATGAAAATGAATGAAAATGAATAGAACTGCTCATGTCAAAACAGAATTACTGTTGCAGCTTCACAATAGCGCTTACTGTCACATTTGAATAGTGCTCCTGCTATGAGTTACATGTAATGAAGGAGTTTTAAAGCCTCTCCAGTCTCTGCGCTCCACCACTGCCTTGATACCGCTGTCACCTCTGATTGTACATATTAACTGCTAGAGCTAAAAATCTGGAACAAAGACCCGAAATACGGAAAGTGATAAAGTGAGAGCCTTGTGGAACAAGATGCTCAGCTCAGATTTAATCCACCAGGCACATCACACTGCCAGAAAATCACACCTCATAGTGAGAGAGAAACAGAGAGGAAGAGAGAGAGAGAAAGCGATTGGCAACATATACTAAAAATAACTTGAATGCTAAATCGTAGCCTGTCTCATGCCTCAGGTATTATTTATTCATTTCTCTCTCTGCTCCAACATCTGTTAGCCTTGCATTAACAGACAACAGCTGTAAATGAATCAATAGTTATTTAGCATAGTCCTCGAGGTTGTCCTCAGATTTATCTGAAATGATTTCAGGATGCAGGCCTGTGAATTTACTGAGTCTATTATTATTTGGAATCATAGGATCTGTGTCGCATGTGAAACCATAAATTGCATATTATGACTCAAAGATCAATTTTAGTCACCATGCTATAGCCAGACTTATAGCAGACGGTTATCTTACTATCTGTGGTTGGTGTGAGGCACATTCATTGCATTTAGAATGCTGGTCATTTCTCAAGCATGATTATAATCTTCTGCAAAGGGCAAGCAATGAATTGCATTTATAAAATGTGTATTTTGTTCTGCTATGGTATCTTGACAGTTAAGAGCTTATCTGAACGAGAATACTCCGTTTGTGAGATATACGTTTCACGTCGACTGAGTAACACATCGTCTGATGCTACAAAATATCAATCACACTTTATATCTGTGATGTAAATAATAAAGAAATAAATAATCTGTGATTATTTTATGTGGGCATTTACAGGTTTTTTCTCAAGGTAGTAAACATGATATGATGATGAATGATGATGACTTGTGTGATATTTGTGTGATTAAATGGAACAATCCTAAAGTCATCACAATGTAAGAAACTAAAAAAAGATTAAACAGCTTTATTTTTTAAAACAATAACAAGCACTCCAACTGAAAATACTCTTTTCTCTGAAGATCACAAACAATTGTCAAACAGCTGTTAAAAAAGCAACATTTTGCAGTGCATTATGGGAAATCAACTTAGCTGAAACAATAATATATTACTGAAGTTGATTTTGATCTATCAAAAATTCTAATTTACAATATTCTGTGTAAATGATGTGCAAATGCCAGAAATTTCTGTTATTAAAATAAACATAAAATCATTCTTTCTGTTTTCAAACCATCTTATTGCCTTGGCAGAACAAAGAAAAATATCTTGACAAAAAATGTGTATTAACAACAACACCACTGAGGAAACCACTGAAAGTTGCTCCTGTCATGAGGTCAAAGAGAAGGTTCGTGCATCAGACCTTATAAAATGTCTCAGCATTGACTTGAAAGATAAAGAGTGGCTCTTCATTATGTACAGAGACCCTTAGGGTCTGTGCACTGTACGCTTCAGACAAAGAGAGATGTGGATATGGATTTGTTACAAGTTACAAGTGGAGTTTATTGTCATTTCAGCCATATACAAGTACATAGTGAAACGTGGAAAAACGAGACAACGTTTCTCCAGACCAAGGTGTCTACATAAGACAAACACTAAACATCACAGACATACAGGGCTACATAAGTTAAACATAATATATACATAAAGTGCACAAGTGCAAAACGTGCAAACAGCACAAGACAGTAGTAAACAAATGTAAACATAAGTGTTGACAGTGTAAACATAGGTAGCATAATTTTGGGCAGCCAGACGTGTGTCTGTTTCCACCCAAGTCACACAGCTCAGATATGTTTCATGTGTAATATGTTGTAGGATCTCCGTTAATGACGTGCCCAGAATCCACACTCTGATAAAATAAGGATGTCCCTTTCCTGTCTTTAGTGTTGATACACTCAGTTGATCAGTGATGTAGGACCTAATGCCATATTAAAACAACTGTACTTGGTATTACGAAGGGCTGTGCATTGTATAGGATGAGACGTGCTTAAAGCAAGAATACTTCTTATTTGTCAATGCTAAGCGTTAAACATGCTGCAGACATGCGTGATGTGGCTTGTAAAGCTTTCCTGTAGCTCAGTGGTTAGAGCATGGCGTTAACAACGCCAAGGTCATGGGTTCGATCCCAGGGATTGCACATACTCAATGTATAGTGATCAATGTGTAGTATAATGCAATGTAAGTCGCTTTGGATAAAAGCGTCTGCCAAATGCCTAAATGTAAATGTAAATGTAAATGGGAAGCATTTTCTAAGCAGTCTGACTTTCAAAACAACCTAGCAAACACTCTCAGAACACATTAGCAACACCTACACCAACACCCTAGTAACATTGTGGCATAGGACATAAACGTAGTTGCAAGACATCAAGCAGAGGTTACATTTCCCTACACAAAAAAGAACATTCAAAAAGGATGAATTGCATTGTTTATTTGCACATGTCTGCACTGCTTTGGCACTGTATTCACAACAATAATTATGCAAATCAGGTAAACACAACAA
>JAZGTJ010002883.1:0-39096 GCA_036877575.1 Botia almorhae | reverse complement strand
GAGCCAGTACATCTGTTCTTGTGGGAATGTTCCCGGTTCCGGTTTACCTAATTAATGCAGCCTAATAATCCCTTAGGGGATTTGAGTAATAAATTCATTTGACTACGTGTAGGCAAGATTAAAGTGGTGGGTCTTTAGTCTAGATTTAACTCTGGCCGCTGCATTCTGAACTATCTGGAGTTTTTGGATTAATCTTGCAGGGGAGCCACCAAGTAGGGCGTTGCAATAATCAAGTCTTGATGTCATGAATGCATGAATTAATTTTTCAGTGTCTGGCTTCGAGAGCATGTATCGAAGTTTTGATATATTTTTAAGCTTAAAAAAACACAGTTTTACAAACATTGGAAATATGGCTTTCAAACGATAAATGATCAAAAATGACACCCAGATTTTTGGCTAATGAAGCAGGCTTTATAGAGCATCCATCCAGAATAAGGCAGTGTTCTATGTCGCTCCATGTGAAGGGTTTTTGCCCAACAAGTAAAACTTCTGTTTTATCTGAATTTAATAGTAAAAAGTTACTAGTCATCCAAGTTTTGATATCGACTATGCATTCTGTTAGTTTAGTGAATTTATGAGTCTCGTTGGGCCTAGAAGAAATGTGATGACAAACCATAGAAGCTACAATAGGATGTCGGAACATACAAAAGTTTGCTTCTAATAGTCGAAGCAAAGAGTTCCCAGGTGCTCAGGATGTGTGGCAAAGAGACACAGCATCTCATTCCCTTCTCATTGAAACAAGGGTTACAGACTTCCTGTAGGGAGACCTCCAAAAAAGCAGCTTGTAGGATTGCCTCAACAATCCAATTACTAACAGGGTAATTAGAGGCAGGGAATTCCTTTTTGGGAGATCTGAAACACACCAACAAATGGTCTGACTTTCTCCACTGAGAGGTCCCCCTCTTATAGGAACTGGGCAAAGTAAATGTAGCCTCCTATTGTCAGCTGAATCATGAGGTGAAGAATGGAAGGCCTGAAATACCACAGATCGTGTCACATTAAAGGGCACTTTGGGCACATAATCTGGTCAACAATGGCCCTGACCCTCTTTGAAATGAACTCCAGACCAATAGGAGATACATAAAAGGCTTGCAAGTCCCCAACGCCTTTGAGGGAAGTAATAGTAAGAAGAAAGGCCATCTTAAGAGATATAAATCTTCTCAGACACCTCATCAATATGTTTGAAAAGGTCCAGGGATAGCTCTTCCAGAAATGTCTACCTCATAACCTCCTCCAAATCAACTTCACCGTCTGAGGATGAAGTCTCCATTCCCTGGCCCTCATTCCCTGCCTCAACAGGACATTCTGGTCTTGAGGGATGTACATAGCTTTGAGAGAGCGCAATCTGCCCTTGGACCCAAGAAGAACCTAATGCGCCAACCTGCAAAGAGGGCGCGATCTCAGGTCCACCTGAAAAATTATGTAGGTGACCACTGAAGTATTGTCCATACTATCACATGATGGTCCCTGAGTTCTGGGAGGAAGTGTTTTAGAGCTAGAAACACAGCCAGCATCTCCAGGCAATTTATGTGCCAAGCGAGATGATGACCTCTCCACAGACCCCATGTAAATCGGCCCTTCATGACCGCACCCCAGCCTGTCATGAACACATCAGTTGCCACAATCTTGCATCAACAGGACACTCCCAGTGACAACCCTTGTAATAGGAACCATGGTTTATTCCACATGTCCAGGGAACAAAGGGACTTGTGTGTAACTTTGATCATGCAGAACGGGTTTCCCCACCACTGTAGGGGTCTTGTGTGCAGCAGACCAAAAGGGATTACGTTGGATGCTACTGCCATAAGCCCCAACACACTTTGAAAGTATTTCACAATGATGGCTTGACCTAGTCTGATCCCAGACACAACAGGCAGGATTGATTCGATACGAGCGGGAGACATTTGTGTCCGCATCAGAGTCAAGTCCCACACTACCCCCAGTAACCTAATTCTCTTCTTTGCATTGAGTCTTAATCTCAGACACATGGGATGACATCTAAATGCCGAACTTCCATATCCTGCATCTGGGCTAAATAAGACAATAGTCCATGTAATTGAGTATGTGGATGCCCTGAAGCTACATTGGAGCCAGTGCTGCATCCATACATTTCATAAAGGTGCAGGAAGGTAAGGCCAGGCCAAAATGAAGAACCCTTATGCTTCCCCCAAAAATGGACCTGAGAAACTTTGTGTGCAAGGGAAGACTGGATATATGGAAATATGCGTCCTATAGATCTGTTGTGTCACACCATCCTTTGATTTGATTTACAATAAGTGGAATAGTTAACATCTTGAACTGGAATCTCATCAGAGAATGGTTCAGATGCCATAGATCTAGAGTGGGGCACAATGCACCATCCTTCTTTGGAACTATGAAATACCGGCTGTAGAACCCAGCTTCTCTCTCAGAAGGGGAAAATGCACGCAGGAGAAATTGCACATCTAGTTCAAACACCTGATTCTGCTTGGTGTTGACTACAGTCCAGAGCACACCATTGAACCTGGGAGGTCATTGTTCAAGCTAAATTTTTTAGCCTTGCTGAACCAATTACAGAACTAACTGAGACATGTTTGTAAAAGCCTCCCAAGTCTCAAAATAGTTTGTTAAGGGAGTCAGCCTCTTAAGTTCGGGCAGCCAGTTCTATTTGCTTTTGCTAGAAATTGATGTGTCCCAAGGTGCACAAAGTGGCAGGAAGCAAGAATCAAGACAGACAGCTTCACACACAGTACACTTGCTGAAGGTAACTTCTGTATATTCTGACATCCTCTTGTAGCTTCCGTGGTTCATCGTCACATGCTACGCCATCATGCAGCACCAATCAAGATTGGACTAGTTTCACACATGCTTCAGATGCTGTTGAGCTGAGGGTGTTCCCCAAAGTGTAGTTTCATGAAGCAGCACAAATTCCATGAAAAGGGAGCTTGGCACGTCATCACAGGCATGACCTAAGGGAGCATGCATAGTTTAATCATAGCACCAACTACTGGTACTGAGATATAAAAAACGTTTAACTTTTGAAAACTTTGGTCTAAAATCCTGAGAGTGGTCTCCTTAGATTCCTTAAGACAATGTTCAGTGTTTCTTGGTCAACCATATTCGATGTCGGTCATTTTGAATTTAGCTGTAAAATGCGAAAACGCAGTTGCATATCTTTACAAACGCAGTTGCATATCTTTATGAAACTTGGTATGATTTATCATCCTCTTTGTTTGAGGGTACTTACAAAGCTGGAACCCCTAGTGGTCAACGACACGACAAACACATAAAGACGCATATAAGTCTGTATCTTTGCCTTGCTTTGCTGTATTGACTCAAAATTTAGTATGTGTAATCAAAGGCATGACTGAGGGTGCATGCACAGTTTTATCAAAGCACCACCCACTCAACCAGAGATTAAAAAAATAGCTATTTTCGTGTATAACTTTCGAAATGTTGGTCTTTGGTGTTTATTGCGATCATAAATAGGGCTGGGTATCGATTCAGATGTTCCGATTCGATTTGATTTCGATTTTCAAGTTCTTAATTCGATTTGATTTCGATTCTCGATTTGATATTCGATATTCGATTCGACTTCGATTTCAGTTCTTGATTTGTTCTTGTCCACTGTAACTTTATCTTTCTTGTGTAATGTAAAATGCTTCCATACCTCTGACCTTTTTTTTGAAGGTGTGGTTGGTATCGGGAACGCACCTGAATCCGCCATTATATGAATGAAATGAATGAATAATGGACTCTCCATTGTAACATAGCGCAAGGTAAATAAGGGGATGACACCTAGTGGATTAGACTAGTAATAAGATTAGCGTAAATCTTATTACTAGTATAATCCACTAGGTCGATACGTGTCCATTGAGAATCGATTTTGAATCGACTACATTTCAAAAAACGATATATCAAAAGATCGATTTTTTTGCCCAGCCCTAATCATAAAACTGATCTTGCAGACCAAACCATAAGGCACAGAGACTTGAAACTTGGTCTGATGGTAGTACTGCTACTCAGGCCAAGGACTTCCAAGCCGGACAATATTTACACTAATTGCGTTAGTGGTTGCGTTAGTTAGTTTTAACAAGTTCCTCAAGACAAACAAAAGACATCTTATTTCCTGATAAAAAATTCCCTGCCATTTTGAATTAGTCGCAAAACCTACTTTTGTGAACTAGTTCTAGTTTCTTTTGACTTTTCAGAATTAATCTAGTGATAAAAGATTCTCAGAATGTTAATAATTATTAAAAAAGTTGACATTTTTATTCACACTTGCAATGGTGCCAAAACATTCGAAATGGGCGGGGACACTTTTTGGTTATGCAGCAAACTTGGGAATGGAATGAGATATTTTACAAAACTCTGGTGATGAAGATCGTATGGGCGGTGCTACTTGCGATGAGACTGGTGGGGGTGATTGGGGTGAATGCCTGACACCTATAGGGTAAATTACCTGAAGATGCCGAATTTTATTTTTTTTTATAGTTGATTTACATGCTAACAGGCTTGATACACTTTAAGGTCTTAAAGCGCTTGAATCCCAATAATTGCTGCTTGCATATATTTGCATTATTTTACATTTTAATTGGGGTTTTCATTTTAGGGAGACGTACTGAGCTTTTGGAAAAGGACTACATCAAAAGAATAAGGTAACTAAATATTTTCACACAGATAGAGGACAGACCGAAATGTTGCCATAGCAAATTTGGAATCTCTACCTCAAACCCGCTAGTGCCACCAACAGTTCAAAATTTCACTAGTTTATGATTTGTTTATCGTCTGATTCTTTGGCTCATGCTGATTCAAACGCGTGATGCCGTTAATACTTTTCCGCCATTTTAATATTTTTAAAACCTAATTTAAAAATTCCTCCTCCTTTGTCCAATTTGAATGAAATTTGGAACGTAGCATTTAGAGACATTCATGACAATAAGTTAGTCAAAGCTTTTCGATAGATCTCATTAACGAATTTGACGACAGGCACACGAAAATGAATATGAGGCTGTATCTTTGCAAAACTTTTGTAACTTGGCACATCATCACATGACGAGGGTGCATGCACAGTTTTGTCACAGTGCCACTTACTGGTCCAAAGATATGAATAATAGCTATTTTTGTTTATAACTTAAAAACCTGGGCCTAAAATCATGAGAGCTTTTAGATTTATTAAAGTCGATTGTATTTTCTGTCTGCCATTTTAAGTTATTTTGAAACCTTTTTTTCAAAATTTGTACATCCAGTTTGCACAAAATTTAGCATGCGTCATCTTGTCAGGTTTTCTGAACAGTAAGAACCCAGATGCAGGCAGCGGTATAGAAAAACAATTTTATTAACAATAAAGAAAACAGAAGAAAAAACTGTAACAAAAATCTATCGAAAAATAGAGACATTAAACATACAACACTGACTAAACTAAAAGCAAATTGGGATTGACACGTTAAACATTAAACACTGACTAGACGATTAATCTAACAAAGGACTAAACGGGAAACACTAGACAATGAACAAGACACGACTAAGACAAGATTCAATGAACAAGAGACAAGGACGCAACGGGTTATGACAACATCAAACAATGAGACAAACAACAGGACAAGGCTCCAGTGAGACGCGAGCAAACTTGATCAACGTAGATCCAACAGGAAACATCCAAACGTAACAATGTCCCAAATAACACAACATCCAAAGCGTACAACGTTCAAACGTGAAATCAAGCAACACGCATAGAAACAACAGAGCGAACAACACGAACCGGCACAAGACGGCAAACAAGAGGGCATTAAATACACATTGGAACTGAAAGTAACAGGTGCACAACATTAATCGAAATGTGCTTCCATGTGCTTCCACATGTAACGCACACCCAGAGCGCGAGCTTAAACTACGACTCAAATGGAAACTACAACATGCGGAATGAGTCGGAGTCCAAGCCCACGCCCTGACACGTAACAAGACAGTCAGGATCCTGGCAAAACGCGATCTCAGAACTGGACAGAAGCCAGGATCCTGACACATCTAGGAACACTTCTAAGAAAGTGATAAATCAAATGGTTCTTGAGTAACGCATCAAGATATTCATGAGTAACGCATCAGGATTATTTATTCCACCAACCGGGCAGAGTGAAAGTTTGGGATGAAACCACAAGGTGACAGTCATTAGCTAAATGGTACGTTTCTGGAGGGCACATAAATGCAAAGAAGTGAGAGCATGTAAGGAGGTGCGAATCCAGTAGTCACTTTGAATGCAAACATCAGACCCTTGAATTGCGAGCAGCTACTGGCAGCCAGTGCAACTGGTTGAACAGCGGAGTGACGTGTGCTCTATTAGGCTCGTTAAAGACCACTCTAGCTGCTGCGTTCTGGATCTGCAGGGGTTTGATAGTACAAGCCAGAAGCCCTGCGAGGAGAGCATTGCAGTAGTCCAGTCTGGAGAGAACAAGAGCTTGAACAAGGAATTGTGCTGCATGTTCCGATAGGAAGGGTCTGACCTCCTGATGTTGTAGAGAGCGAATCCGCAGGAACGAGCGGTTCTAGAGATGTGGTCAGAGAAGCTCAGTTGATCGTCAATCATTACTCCAAGGCTTTTGACCGTCTTGGATGGAGTAATGGTTGCCCCGTCAATCTGGATTGAGAAGTTGTGATAAAGAGACGGGTTGGATGAAACCGCAAGCATTTCTGTTTTAGCAAGGTTGAGTTGAAAGTGATGGTCCTTCATCCAACACGATATGTCTGTCATGCATGCTGAGATGCGAGTCAGTATTGTGGGATCATCAGGGTGAAAAGAGAGGTAGAGCTGGGTGTCATCAGCATAGCAATGATAGGAAAAGCCATGTTTCTAAATGACAGATCCTAGACACGCCATGTAGATGGAGAAGAGAAGTGGTCCAAGAACTGAGCCTTGGGGCACCCCAGTGTCTAGAGTGAGAAAGGCAGTGGGAAGCAAGGATACTGGTTTGTAGTTTTTTGAGTAGTGCTGGATCTAGGCTGGGTTTCTTCAGGAGTGGGGTTACCCTAGCCTGCTTAAATGTAGTGGGGAAAATACCAGTGTGACGAGATATGTTGATTATGTGAGTAAGCGCTGGTGTGACTGCTGGGGAAATAGCTTGAAAGAGATGAGATGGAATGGGATCGAGCGGGCAGGTGGTAGGATGGTTAGATAGCATGAGTTTGGAGACCTCAAACTCAGAGAGCTGAGAAAAATATGTGAGTGTTTGTGGTGTTGATGGAATAGCAAGTCTGTCAGTTTGAGGGGTGCAGAGAGAACAGACAACTAGGGTGCAGAAGGAGTGGTGCAGGCTGGCCTTGACGATAGCGGACATACTCTGTCTAGACATGATGCTAGAGTGGAGCAGAGTGTGTTAGTAGCGCTATCAGTATTAAGTAAGGAGAGTTTGTCAGATGGAGGGAGTGCAGATAAAACCATAGCGGATAGTCTAGTGGGTGAGAGTGAGCGTAGGTTTCTGCGAAAGAAGACCTGTGGTGGAGTGTGTGGTGGTTCGGAAGTGATTTGGATGTTGAGAGTGAGAAGGAAATGATCCGACGTGTGTAGTGGAGTGACTAGTGTTTAATTAGCAGAGCAGTGTCTTTTGTAATTAAGGTCGAGCTGGTTACCGGATTTATGAGTAGCTGAAGTGGGCACTCCGTTAAGGTCAAATGTTTCCCCTTGACACTGTAATTGTTCAAATGTTGGATTTTTGTAGTTAATGTGAAGGACTACACCTGTGTAGGACAAGTGTAAGTCTGTGAGGAACTAACTTCATACATCCATTCAAAATTACCTTGAGTCCAGTTGGTTAAGAGTAATTTGCGAAATGGCAAAAGATTTACATTTGGCAGGCGCTTTTATCCAAAGCAACTTATGTTGCATTATACTATACATTAATTCTGAGTATGTGCAATCCCTGGGATCGAACCCATGACCTTGGCGTTGTTAACTCCATGCTCTAACCACTGAGCTACAAGAAGATTTGACTGTTTAGCTGGTTTACTTGTAGAAAATCAGTCTGTAAATCTTAAGTGACATGCTTTATACTGTTCTATCCGCAATTTACAATCGCAAAAATTTCCAAGAGCATAATCTAAGTTTTTTTTCAAAAATATATTTATTTTGATATAATAATAACATATCAGGGCTGTGTTGGCTGCTTTTCTATAGCAGATCCCTCTCACTGGAGAGTTAGATTTGTATAAAGTAGTTTCTAAATAAAGCAGAATCCATCTGTTTATTCAAAGAGATCTATTCTGCAGCATGTTTTAACCGTGTTTTGGAAGTCATAATGAGTGTGTATTTTTCAGTATTTACTGTAAAGCAAATTTTTTTTCATCATTTGTTATATGCTATGAACTATATACATACATGCATACATACATGAATGCCCATAAAGCAAAGATGGCACCATTCAAGTTACAAGTTTCACACGTCAAGGAACTGCCATTAAGATAAATAAGATTGCTATATTAGAACTGCTTCAACTGTACAAAATAGCCAGTCAGTGTTTCTATGCTTGATGTTTTGTTCTATATTACAGTGATCAGATACATGCAGAGTTGAACCCGGAACCTTCTGCCCCTGAGTGGAGCTCTGTGACCAAGACTGACTACAGGGTAGAGGGCTTCAAGTCTGTCCAAGTGCCACTAACCAAGGTCTGTTTCTCTTCACACTTACTTAGGGAGTAAAACTATTTGAGCAAAGTGTTTTAGTTGGACATATAGATATTAGAAGTGACAAGATGGTAAATACTGTATGTAAATACTATAGTTATATAAACACGTGCTATAGTTATATAACATGTAAATATTTTTTGCAAACACAGACATAGTTGTTAGAAGGTTATTATTTTAGGTCCTATTTTAGGTATTTTAGGTCCTCTAAGTACTATCACACCATTTTTAGTCAATTTTTTGCCTTTATTATCATGTTATTATCATGTCTTTAATGTTAAATGGTCATGTGGTGAGACTAATATATTGTCACGGGTGAAGAATCACACGACAAGGCAGGCGGTGTAAAAATACCCCGGAGGGTGGATTTATTGTGAAAAAAGGTGCGTGAGAGATGCGTGGGGGAAGCAGCCGGGCTGGCTGCTGGTGCAGGTGCTGGTGCTGGTGCGGCTCGTGCTCGGGGTTGCATCCCTCCTGGCGGTGCGAGTGGGCGGTGACGTGTGCTCTCTTACGTGGCTTACGGCCACTCGCTGCTCTCTGCCTCCGTGGGGGACACACAACGTAACTCCGGCTGTCGGCACTTCCAGACTTCGCTTCGATTCCACAACCTGTCTTCCTCTTTCCTCCTGTCTTCGCCTCTCTCATCCGTAGCTTAGCCTCTATCCGAATCTCCCTCCTTTCTGGCGGAAGGCAGCGGCGTTTTAACGCCGCGCTGTGACGCGGCGCAGCTGTGCCCGGTCCACCCGTGATGAGCTTGGGCAGGTGCGGTGCGTCCGTTGCCAGGGCGACGCTGATTGCCCCGGTGCGCCTCGTCACAATATGTAAAAGTACCAATATTCCATGTAGTCTCTCAGTTAATAAGACACAAAATTAGAATAATCTTAAAATTAGAATTAAAATGTCAAAATAAATATATTTTGCATAGCACGTCACACCTCAGGTTAACATCTTAAAAGTATTTCTTGTCACCTATCCATTTCCATATGGTCCTGGTTGTTCACTACATTATGTGTGTGTGTGTGTGTGGTCCTGGATTTTCACTGCATTATGGGGACCAAATGTCCATTCAAGTATAGTAATACAATTAAATTTGACCTTGTTTTAAGGTCCCATGAGAAAAGCTTGTAAATCATACAGAATGATAAATGAAAATCTAGAATAGCAGAACGTTTTCTGTGAATGTTAGGTTTAGGGGTAGAGTTAGTGTAGAAGGATAGATTATACAGTTTGTGCAGCATAAAACCATTCTATGGAATATCTGTATAAGATATGAAAACCCAACTTATGTGTGTGTACTTTGAGTTTTAATAACTGTGCTTGTCTCTTATAGGAGCATCATTACATAACAGAACAGGCCATCACATTTTGGAGTGATAATTATCAGAAGATTCAGGTAAACATATTTAGTACTTCACCATTAAAGCTTTTCATTGGAATGAAAATATTGGAGTTGTTATAGCAATTGTTTCCCCCTCATAGGGTGTGACAGCAGTCAAAACTAAGGACAGTGCTTTTAAAAGAAATGCCACCTTTAGCACACCAATAAGTGAACAATTGGATTGCACAGATGACGCAATGCTGCACCCTTCTGAAAATGATGCTCATTTACTGTAAAAACATTATCTTATGTAAATGGTGTCATTTTGGTCTATTCATGTTTATAATAAATGATAATTGCCTATTATCATTTAATTGTTTTCAATGTTTTTAAGAGATAAAGTGAAGAGATTCTCCACTAATAGAACAAAGTACCTGTTGTCTTTGGCCAAATGACAAAAAATAAAAATAGTTATTTCTATTTGCATCCAAACAACAGCTGACTTCTTTTTTATCGGAGAGTGGAGATCTAACTTGCTTGAAAATCGACTGATGTTTTGGGTTCTTTTGGATCAGAGTAACTTACTTTCACAGAGCTGTGCCGTCAGTCAGCAGGCTGCTCCTCTTTTATGCTTTTATTTGTAATTAACATGGGGTAACTATGTAAAAAGTAATTTCAACATTAATTTAGTTTCCCTATTTTTTTTTTACAAAACGTTTTTTTTTTACAAAATCTATGAGGAACTCAACAGTAAGTTTTTCGACTGGTTTGATTACAAAATGTATTCAAATTTAATCAAAACAAAATATGAACAACCTGTTAACTCTAACATAAGATAAGGTTTTAGACCGTTTTTGTTCTGAGGTTGTCAATGGCTCTCTATGCAATCAGTTCTGTCATATATTGTGTCTAGTCACATTTCACTTTGAAAAATAAGTATGTTTTTCTACAGATTTCTAATTAATTAGACAAGCTTTTCAGGCGCCTCATTTAACACCAACAGAAGGTGATTTTGACTGAGAGTGGGTGGTAATTAAGAATGTTGGGTGCAAGAAACGGCTGTGAAAATGACCACACACACACAGATGCGATGCACTAAAGGCCAAATGGATTCTGATGCTTATTTACCGCCGAACTGTTGAGTGAGCAGTAATGATCAGGGATGTTCAAAGGTAAAGTGGCATGTTTCAAAGGAAGAGTACCATTGTACAGGATGTACAATGTAAGTAATCCATTTATTTTTTTATTCACCTTATATTTGTTTTTTTGTTTCGTTTTACATTTTTAATGTTGGGAACTACAGCTAACAGAGCTCTTTGAAAGTCTAAAATGTTAGTCTATATAAAATGTATCTAGTGCTAATAATCTGTAAAGCCCTTTGGGAAGGTGTATTCAGTATAAAAGCATGTCAGGAGAAATTCATTAGTATTCAAAGGATTAGTATTCATTAGTATTCAAGGACTAATAATAGAAATTCATTAGTATTCAAGGACTAATAATAATATTGACAAACATAACAACCTTGTATTAATTCAGTTTATTGAACAAAATATCATACAACATCTTGGATATACATATATACAAATATTACATTGATATACCCACTACCCACTCATTCTTGACAAAACTCTATGTTCTACGCTTTCCTTTTGAGTGATTTAATAAAATATCAAGTATACATCACCAATTTCCAAAACATGGCATACAAATCTGAATATAGAAAGCACAAAAATAAGATTTCACCTGAAAGACACTTAACTCTAAGCAAAACTTCATTATAAAAAAACTTTACAATTTTTGCTGTTTAAGCAGGTATAAAATATACCTGAATTGAGCTCCCTTAAAATGTATTAATGTGCTGTTCTACGTGAGAATGGGAAACCATTTTAAACACATAAATATATGAAGCAGTGGCTCTTAGCATGGTAACTTCCTGTCATCAACAGTGCTCTCAGATAACATAGACATCTGTCTTCTCTCCTAGAAGCCAATATGTTCTCATTTTGCCTTTACCCTGGAAGAGATGAACAAAGCAGATCAATACATCCATTAATGAGCACTCACACGCTAGCTGCAGGAACCAGCAATGGGAAATATGGTTTTAAACATGGGTTACCCAAGGGTTAGGTTACCCAAATATTTTAATTCTGCCATCATTTATTCATCTGCATATTGTTTTAAACAAATATGAAGAAAGTTTTGAATAATACTGATGCCTCTCTTTGGGCAAACAGTGGCTGCGACTGTAATGAGGCTCTGATCAGGCTGTCAGAGTGAGAATGTAATTAATCTAAAACTGATCATCATCCTCTGCTGACCAGCATGGCTGGCTTTACTTTGTTGGAAATAAAGATATTTAGCAAAATTGGTGATATTGGTTTCATTTTTGAGAGAACTATCCTTTTGAGGGATGATGGAAACAATCCCCTACCCAACTTGTGCCACTGAAGGAGTGATTTTGGATGACATCAACATGCAGCATAGTTAAAAGATCAGATTTCACAGGACTGTCATTTTTATTTTTACAAGGCCCTTTACAGACAGCTAGCAGACACTGTGAAATTTGAGAGGCTCAAAGTAACACATTATACCTCAAAAAAAATCAAACTTGCATTTTCCACTTTTGATGCTTAAAACATTGACCCTATTTAAAAATTCTATGAAAATGTGTATAGGTTTTTTTGGTAATGTATGAAATGTCATAATCACAATTTGAAACTAAAAGGATTGTAATGGGATTAAAAACTTCCTGGACAAACCAAAATTACAAGGATTTTTCCTGATTCGTACAGTTCTACATGATATTCTTACACCTTAATATTATCTATACTAGATGAATTGTTAAATTAAAAATGTATTGCAACTGGACAGTTAACGTGTAATGTAAAAAACTATGTAAAAATGACATCAGGATGTTTTTAAAGGAGGCAGTAAAATAGAAAAATGGTTCTAGCCCACTAAATATACTTAAAATTAAAAAAAAAAATTTAGAACACAGGAATGATAATGATCATTACTGATCATTTATGTGGTTGATTACTCTTCAAAACATGCACAATAAGAACAGTATATTTTCATCTATACAAATAATATAACAGAGAACTCATATGTGGTTAATCACTCATCAAAGTATGGACAATGATAACAGTATACCTTCATCTCAACATCTCCTCGCAGCTGTAGGTCGAAGTAGCCGAATTCATCTAGTACCTCTTTAGTAGCTGAAGACACATGTATCCTCAGAGCTGTGGGTGAAATTATCACTTTATCAACATTTACTCTCATGTCATTCCAAACCTGTATGATTTTCTTTCTTCTGTAGAACATAAAATAATATGTAAATAAATTATTTTATTTTTATTTTATAATCAAGTTCAAACGTGCAAATGTGAAAGAGATTTAAGAGCTTTCCATTGAATTTTCATTGAATAAAGTATATTTGCATAAATGAATGTTTTCTTATTACAAAAAACAACTTTTTGGTCTTGAAATACAGCACAACAGTCTCAAGCTCTACTTTTAGGGTATATGTAAAATAAGTGATCATTTTTAACATTTTTTATTTGTGTGTGTGTGTTTTACAGCAAAACAAAAATTATACACTTTACTTTAACATAAGGATACTTAAGAGAGTATACTTTTCAGTTTTGGATAAATCAAGAGTCACAGCCAATCACTGTAAGTGCACAGCTGTAAGTGACAGAAAACACCCAGCTTGATGAAAGATTGATGATTCACTGCACTTAAGAATGACACAGCACATATGGACCCCATGTAATGGGCAATCTGTTCCATCAACATATTGCTGTCTACTGTAAATGGAAAGGGCACAGTCTACAAATGATGATCTCAGATCTGCTATGTGTGCAAGCTCTGAACAGATTGCATGTCATAAATCACAAAGGATACAGTTTCAGTGTCCTGGTCACTAATATGAATTATTAACGAGTACATAAAACATAGCTCAGAACATGGGATGTAAGTTGATACGTGTAGTATGTTTTATGAACAACAACTGAAATGTATGTAACATACAAGTACTGTACATTATTTAGGCTAAAGATGAAAGACGGAATCGATCCTATATTGCAATACTGGCGCTAGTGTAAATACAATAATACAATAATGTTTGTACTCATAATACTGTATCTATCATTGTCTTCATAATATTATTTTATCAAAATGTAATTACTCGCTCTGACACAACTTTCCATTTTGGCGGATGTCACCAGGCCCTTCTAAATTTCAGCCCCTCTCCAACCTATAGACTGTCTAAACAGTCTATACCTTAACTGCAATTTGGTTACCAAGAAGATTTCTTTGTTGAAAATCGAACAGCTTTGCCATTTTGTTTTCTTGTACTGTACGTCATCCCACATCTGACTTTAAATAGAAAGCAGCAGGTTTAGAAGATATCTTAAAAATGCTGACTTGGTAGGCAGTTTCATTGTGATCTTCCAAATTCAGATGAGAGTTATGTATCCACAAATATAAAGGCATTCCATTGCCTGATGCTCCAAAGCTGACATACAGAGAAACAACCAGCTACCACTAGCTTTGCAGGTGCTTAATTTTCAATGCCGAAATCTCCTTGGCAACAAAATTGCAGAGGACAAACTGTGCCATTAAGTACAAGCAGGTGTATCAACAGCAACACTATTTACTGTAACTGGCAACTAAATATTTTTCTCTATAAGCAGTATATTTGGTTAAATAGGTCTATATCTAACTATATCTATATGGAAGCAGTATTTGTGTTACTCAACAGTATTGAATTCTTTAGAATGCTGAGAAAAATTAAATAAATTCAGTCAATGGCCTCTTTTTATACACCAGTTATCTGATTCTAAATATCTCACACTGCTTTTTTAAAATGTGAGAAAATACCGTTATCTTGAAAAAGATCAAAACTTTAAATATCTGTATTCCTTTTGTTTTACCCACCTTCCCCTGTAGACTCCATGCGGGATGCTGTGTTGACAGTATCTCCAAATAAACAGTAACGAGGCATCTTTAAACCCACTACACCAGCACAGACAGGCCCTGAATAACACACACACACACACACACATGCATGGAAAAGGGGTTAATTCACTACAGGAATCCAGTAACTACATTTAAATGGTCCTTATGCTTCCTGAAAATCAGCAGAATAAGAACATCAGTCTGTGATTAGATCATATCTGTCTGAAGCTTTTTATAAGTCTCAATTGCACATCTACTTATGTATACAGAGACTCAGAAAATATATACAGATCCTTCAGGAAATCTGCAGGAACACTGTAATGTCAGGAAGGGGATTACTGTTTGACTGAGAGAAGTTTTCCAGAAACAGAAAATATAAATTTTGTAAACACCAGCCTGGCATAGAGTAAGAGTGTTAGAACTTTAAAGTTAACAGTAGCCTGTACAAGCCATGGGAAAGAAAAAATCTCTCATTGCTGCCTAAAACAACCTTTGTTCTCTACTACAGGAGAATCTCTCCAGAAATTGCAGGAAACATTTGACACACAAATTTAAAACTGAAGTTGATCCTTAAATGCAACAGTAAATGAGGCTCCTACGCTATGAAAGAGCAACATCTGAGTAACCTCTTAGTAACATTTGAACAACCTCCGGGGATTTTTTCTCTGGATAACTTTGGTAATATTCCTAATTGAATTATCCACAAAAATTAAAGTCTTCACTTCCAATGGTTTTTGCAATACTAATAATAAATAAACATGTCAATGATATTTAGCCTCCAATAATTCATGTTAATACAATTATTAATAATGGGAGAATAAACAGTAGTTCTAAAAGCAACCACTGACATATAAAAGCTTCCACATACCTGTGTGGATTCCTATCCGTAATCGCAGTTGATCATTTGGCCTGTGTTTGATTTTGAAGGTTTTAACCTGTTCCAGTAAAGCCAGTGACATGCCAGCTATCTCACGTGTATGGAGTTTCCCATTGCACACAGGCAAACCAGACACCACCATATACGCATCGCCTATGGTCTCCACCTTAAATAACAAGTAAAAAATATAAAGTTTTTACACATTTTATATCCGTTTTCAAAACATGATCAATATAAAGTTTTTGAAAACACTTTCTATAAACCAATCAGAACATCTCTCAGTAATGTATGTAACTTCAGTTCCCACTGCAAAGGAACAAGAGACTGTGTCTGGTCTGACGCTATGGAGAATGCCTCATGGAATCGCCTGTCTAGTCATGCCAATCAAACTGGTCTACACAGTGCCTGATGCACATCAGGTGCACCTGTAAGTATATTAGGGTTCGCAAAAGGAGACAAAGACAGGCAGCCGTGTGGCATAACAATGAGACAAAGTGTCTTGTTCCCTTTCTCTACATAACTGAGACATTCCCTTTTGAGGGACCTCAACACTGGTAGGTGTTTTGACACAGGATTTGAACACGGGTCCCCCAGGCTAGTGTGAGCTGCATAAAGGCTAGAGCTATGGGGGAGTGGAATACTTCCATTCCAGTGTCCTGCTCTAGGGAACACTGCTCAGAGGTGCTACAGTGCACATGGGGGCTCCTGTTTTTCCTTCCTGAGGGTTTTAAGGGGAGTGGAGGACAATCTGTAGAGATGGTGCTAATCTATTCATACCCCCAAGGACTACTCATATCTGCTATCCTCTCCAATGAGACAGGGTGCTACTCTACCCTCAACCCAGGGAGCTAGTACACAGCTAGCTACAGCCACTTAAAACCATTGTCCATTAATGGAGCTCCACGTGGGCAGAAGGTTCTATAGTGAGGATGCTACTCCAGAGATATAAAGCAGCCATAAAAAGAAACCCCATATAAATTGCCATCAGGGCAGAAACCTACACCAAGCACCCAATGGGGTGCCAGACAAGGGATTTAAACCCAAGTCTCCCCTGTTCAAGAACAACAGGCTGACCATCATACCACAGGAGACTCCAAACTTTAAGTGCTCTTCTGGCCAGGAGAGATTCAAGGCCACACACTTTCTGAAGTTATTTGTAGTCCATTGGCACAACAGACAAATGGCTCCTGAAGACAAAAAAGCTGATGACATGCTCTACAGGTGCCCTAAAAAACTTGCAGGTGCACCTGATGCACATCAAGCACTCCTGTGGGCCAATTAGATTGGTGTGATTAAACATAATATTCAGACACCGGTCACACCGGAGGCTTTCCCCATAGTCAACCAGATGTAGTATTGAGTTTCTTTGAAAAGGAATCAAATATTCCAGAGTAATGAGGCAATATAATATTTGTAATATTTACCTATTTATACATATATGTACAATTAGTTATGTATAATGTGTTATAATTGTGCTTGCAATTATTTCTAAAATGATAATATGAAATGCTTTTTTTTATAAAGCATTATGAATGTTAATAAATTATACATAAGGTAGAAAGAGTTACCAAAGATTCTATTTTGACTGGTCACCTCATAGCAACTAAAGAATAATGCAATTCCATTTCCCTTACCTTATATACATCAAAATTATCAATGATGGCATCAAAACAAGTATAGAGATCATTCAGCAATGTCACCACCTGAACAGACGAAAAGGAGATTATTAAAAGCACATTCTGTATTTTTGGAGAGAATGACATGAGTTTAAATGACTGTCGGAGAAAACGATGCATAGTTGTCACATGCAATTAATTCTGAAAATAATTGGAGACAATTTTAAAGTCTGTTCCTAGGAAGTAATTATGTTGGTGGCACTACGACTGTGACTCACAGTAGCCAAATCATTGGTATCGACCTACAACACCAAACATATTTTCCAAGTTTGATGTAAATCACTCAGTGCATGCAGAAGATATGAGATTTTTCCTGTATGTCTTTTTGTCATGTGTTTGCCAAGTTTGGTGTGATTATCACCAAACTTGGTGAATATCATGCCACAACATTGAAGATTCGGAATTGAAAGAATCAGATTTTTAATATCTCAAACCGTGTTGCCATGGTGCGGTGATAACATTATGACAAAAAATGGAAACAGGAAATATATATACAGCATGCATTGAGTAGCCTAATTTATATAAAACTTGGCAATTATGTTTGGTGTGGTGAGCTAATGCTAATGACCACATCCATCTCTAAGCTTTTGCCCACACCTAACAGCTGATTGCTATGAGATGTGTGCCAATTTTAAAATTTGTTTAAAGTGATGCACTTCCTGTTGCCAATTAGTGGCACTATGATCGTGACTTACAGTAGTCATATCAATGTCGTCAGCCCACCACACCAAACATATTTGCCAAGTTTGATGGAAATCGCTTAAGCGCTAGTTCAACCTGACACTAGTCCCATTTCCTTATTACAATTTAATAGGACTACATCCATAACCTGGATTATGGATCAGTCAACTCTATATTTATAAACCAATTACAATCTTATTATCCCTTATTAGTTTCACTAATATACATCTTATAATGAACAATAAAAATTTGCAATAATATCATGTATTCTGTGTTGTACATTTTTCCTTTTTCTGGGTTTTTATTTTTATTACATGTAAAAGCTGCTTTGAAACAATGCAACATTGTAAAAAGCATTATATAAATAAAATTGAATGGAATTGAAAATTTAATATCGCTCAGTGTATGCCGTAGATATTAGACACTTCCTGTTTTCCATTTTTCACTATAATTTTATTGCCTTGGCATGGCAATACACATATCAAAAATTCCTTCGTCATTTTGCATCTTCAATGTCTTGGCATGAAGTTCACCAAATTTGTTGACAATTACATGTAATTCCTATAAGGAGTATTTAAAAGTTCACAGCATGCACTTTTTAGATTATCCAAAATGGCCAACTCAGTGTTTGGCAAAGCTAATGGGTGTCAGAGCGAAAGTTGTTTGGGTCGACAAGACCAATACGTGTGCATGTATGTAACCAATACATATAATACACAGGTGGATGGATGAACCTCTGGAAAGCCACTTATTGCTTCTTTTCCTTGTGAAATCTCCCAACATCCGTGCTCACTCCTTTACCGAAGGGACTAGGTGACAGTGGGGCATCAAGGAGAAAAGCCTTGTCTTTGTCCTTGATACTAGAAAAAGGTGTCACTCCATAGCCACAAGTGCTGCCTCCTTGGTGGCTCAGAGAAACAAATCAGTAGCCCAATGCAATTCTTTAATGGTGTCGGGCCCAACACACTCTCCCTTATGTAGGTACTTCAGCAGGTTGACTTGTTAGGCTTGTAGAACGGCCATGATATGTAAACTAGGACCCACCTGATTTACTGCTATGTATGCCTTGGCTATCCATAAAGATGTAGTGCAGCACAGCTTGGTGGGTATTGTCAGGGCTTTAAGATACCATGCAGCACCAAGGGATAGACATGCTGCTAGTGTGTCCTCGACCCTGAGCATCATCCCTTAGCCATTCTTTTTTTAGTCCCACGAGAGAGGCAAAATTATGTACAGTAGGACTTGGATGGAGAATGGCTTATTCCAGGCTCTCCACACTTTAGAGTTAGCCTTGACGTGAAGGTTGAGCTCTAGACTGGAGAAAGCACTCATCTAATTTACTTTCCTTTAGCTCTTCCCTTTTCTCAACTGGCCTGTCAATCTTAAGTCTGGCCACAGCGCGAGTTACAACCTTCACATGCTTTTCATATTGCAGGGATGAGGCTGGCGAATCACCTACATCACCTCCTCAGGCAGCCCTAATATTGTGGGGTAATTATCTGGGGTGGAAGCAGCTACCAAGTGGGCTTCCGAATCCCGGTTTTGAGTCGTGGAACCAGAGGATGTATGCTGAGAAAAGGCAAAACTGTCTTAGACTCCTCTCGATTTGTGACCCCCATGAGTGAAGCCACTGGGCTGCCTCAGCAGCCACAGGACTACCCTCAAGAGGAGGGCAAGCCTGGCCATTGTCCACAAACATGGCCAAGCAGGAGCGGAGCATTCTCAAACAGATAGCACAAAGATTGTGTGTGTCCTTGCCTGTTATATATTAAGATTTTAAAATACTGACTCGCCATTTCACTTCTTTTCTTTTAGATAAACGCACACAGACAGTACACAGAGTGCTTGCTGAAAGCAGAAAGCTATTTTTGTTCTGTGCCGGCTCCCTTTTATAGCCTCTGTGTTTCCTGGCACACGTCATGACTGAAGTAACACCAATTATGATTAGACACGTACTTCAGACGTCATCACAGTAAAGGCATTCCCAAAGAGTTGTCACACAATGCAACATTGAGTTTAATCGAAAAAGAACATTTGTTTTTAGCCCCTCTTCTTCAACCACCTTTCCCAGCCACATTTTTGTCACTATTCTGTTCAACCAGCGAAGCAACACATGGGATACATTTAAAATTCAAGTAAAATGGGTTGCAATGTCATTACATGTTGACTTTAAGGGGTGTTGTTAGACACATTGTAAAGTGTAGTGTGGTGAAGTCATTGTAATCACATGTAAAGTATATATTACATAAAATGGTGGCAACAGCAATTTGATATAAGACACTGATGCTGAATAAATACATTCAAATTAGCCTACTAATATAATGAAATATTAAATGAAATAATTGCTACAATAAATATTTTTTCTGTCAACTAATATAGTTCATTAACATAATTGTAGGCTCTTGACTGTTTCAAGAAATGTAGCAACTTATCTCATTAATTTTAAATTTAATGGATGTGGGGTCACAGATGTGTGTATATTTTAAAGCTTCAAATACAGCTCACCCAATCAGATTTTCAGTCAGAAGTCAGAACTATGACTTTTTATAAAACTGAGAGAGGTTTTAAATAGCATGAATAGACCTAATCTTTAGAATTAAAATCTAAAGAACTTTGATTAAAAGTGCAGAATAATGGAGGTGCCATCCAATTGAGGGTTCTTCTAAATCAGGAGAGATCACAAATACAATCACATTAATTCATTCTCATTCATTTATTCCTTTAACTCACCAGGCTTTTCCCCCCCACTTTTTTAGGTGTGACGAGACCCTGTCAGAAAAGGTTCTGAAACTGAATGTATAATGATATTCTATATCTGTAGCTCAGGCATTTTCCATAAAGGTTTAGTGAGAAATGACTGTTGTGATGCGTTTCTGCATGAACTCCCAATGCCTTCCTCAAATTAAAATACTTTCTGTCCATTCCTCCCCCAAACACCCCCATCCCATCCCTCTGGATGAATGCCCAGAATGAGGCCTTACAGAGGAATACATTTGCATAAACAGAAAAGATGATAAATTAAACATGGAGGCCCACCTCATTATGATGTTGTCATACTATAACCTTAATTACAACAGCATTCAGAGAAAAAAACTGCTTTGTTTTATATTTATGTCTCTGCCAGCTGTTGTGTACTACTCAGTTGTGTAAAACTACTAAACTACAAGCTCAGATCAAAAATAAAAAAACTACAATAACATCAAATGTCTCATAAATTATAGGTGCATGTAACATTTTCCACCATACAAAAAAGCACCACACTTTTGACTTTTTAAAAGAAAGTACACTCACATGACATTATAGGTACTAATAATCTTAGTAACCCTACAATTACTGGACACTATGAGTTGTGTAATACATTAATTATGGGTGATATATACACCAAAGTAAAAGGGATTTTTTAGAATGGCACTTATGTGTGATGCTACAGCCATGCAAATAGGTATCAAAATAAAGTCCAGGAACGCTGTCATTTTGGCTAGAAAAACTTCTAAAAAATGACAAATTTTTCGTTGGTAAGCTTAAGGAATTAGAAGCATATCTATTCAAATATCCTTAAATCAACATACATTTTGTACTTTTTTACATTTCTAAGCATTGTTTAATTTCCAAGATAATATTTTTTTGTTTTCAGCAATTTATATCAATGTTATCCCAGCATGATTTGAGAATGTTTCAAAAAGCTTCTTGCATGCTTTAACAAAAGTTGAATTTAAACTTATGTACAAATCAAAGAACACTGTAAATGTCACACATTTGCCTACATTTTATTAGTGACATTGAAATAGCACATCATTTATAAAATAGTTGTTCTACATTTACATTCTACATCCAAAAATCGTTTTTTGTTGTAAGATGTTTGGTTTTTATTTCCAGGTTTAAATGAAAAATACATTTTATATTAAGTTTATTAGAGTAGATTTCTGTATCTTCATTCTGTATCTGTAAATTCATGCACAAACCTGTAGTGGCGTACTCTCAGCAGACATTGATGTGAAGCCTACTATGTCACTGAAATAGATGGTGACACTGTCAAAGGCCTCTGCCTGCACAGTCTCTCCTCGTTTAAGCTGATCTGCCACTGAACTGTAAGAAGAATTAGGTTTTGATGAGCTGAACCATGAAATTATCTTCCATGCACAAGCCTAAACACAAAAGCAAACATGCACAGTTGAAAGCAGAACATAATTTCATTTAATCTTTTTCTATAACAAACAAAGGTATACACAGAAAAAATATTTAAGGAATGTTGAAATATAATGATATATGTTAACATATAATAATATATGTTGATACTTGTCTCAAGAGCAAACATTCTCAGACTTGCTGTTAATAAGAACAGATCATTCTGAGATCAATTAGTGCAAAGATCAATAATCTAGTGACAATACATTTAACTTCTAGCTTTACTTTTATAAAGACTGCAGTACTCAATAATTAGTTAGCTTGTCTGTTTCATCTTAAGCCATTTGTTACATTCCTGTTAGTTTAATTACTAGCCCCCCCCCCTTGTTAACCTGTTAGCTTGTCTTCCACTAAGTATATATAGCCTTGTGTTTCATCTAGGTTTTTCAGTCATTGTTTGCATGTTGTTCCTGTGGTTGTAGCATGTTCCCCATGTTTAATGCGCTTGTAGCTTGTATTTTTTAATAAATACCAACTGCATTTGGATCCTCATCCTTAACCATCTCCTTTGTAATGCCATTATTTAAAGTTCTCACTGCTTACATAATTATCTCAAAAACAGACAATACTCAAAGAACAATAAGCCATTTTTAGATAAGTACAAACAACTGATCAAGTTATATTATGTGCAAGATGCAGTTATCAGAACTAATATTTTCCTGTCCTCTAACTCCAATTAAAAAGTGGAAACTGCTTGCAGGGTAAAGTAAAATTTTACAAAACATGGTTCTTACTGTGGAAGGATTTGGTAAAGAAGATTTTCAGCTTTTCGTTTCTCCTCAAGGTAGGCTTGAGTTCTCTCCTCTACCAAGTTTTCCAGGTTATTGGCATACTGTTCCATTCTGGACAGCAGGTTGTTGAGAATGCTGGTGCTGCCTTCTCTGCCAAACAAAAAAAGGACATTAGACATTTACTTCGACAGTAACTGATGTTATGTACAGTAAAACATGTCTATAAACATTTCAAGGTTGTAAGTTAAAATTTAAGTATGTATATGTATATAATAATTGAGCATCTTTTCACAATTTTTATCTTTTTACTCTTACTAGTTCATTTTAAATACTCTTGCTGTGGGACATACTCCAAAAACTGCACATGTAATACCTGTAGCAAATCTGTGAAAAAATGTTAATTTAAAATTTATTACAGCATTTTATACGGCAGGACACTGCTGTTTCATGTAAACAGCTTAAAATTTCATGTCAACAAAATGAAATTTTAACCCCCATATAGATAATTACAATAAGAATAGGAAACAGTGCCTCCACTTAAACATGTACAATAATCAGTTCTGTAGTTATGTCACACGGTGTACCGTGTTATATTATGAGGTGGTTTATGTTGAGTGCGGCAGATTATGGTTGAATCATGTACTGCTACTGTCTGGTTTGCTAAATAATATTGTACTATTCAGAGGTCAAATCTCAGAAGGTGTACATTTAGTACACCCATGCAAACCTTCAGGGCTGCATTCATCTAGTCATCCACATTTCTCAGTGTTTTAATTTTTTCAAGATAGCGTCACACAAAATGTTTTTGACTAAAGTGCTCATTTGTGAAATTAGCACTCACTAACAATGAAATCAGCAAATTAAATTAATAATAATAACAGGTGGCAATAATACATTTTAAGTATAGCTGTATATTTTTAGATCATCAGTGCCTCAGACATCTATCTGCATGGAACCCTGATTTAAATTTGGATGAATCACTAACGAGTCTATAAATGTCAACGAGATGCATTTACGTAATGAAGTCTGTGCTTTAAGGCTTTTAAGATGAAATACATCAGGCATTTTAGTGGGACTTTGTCAACGTCTGTCAAATGTTACCCTGTGGGTAAATAATCATGAAGCTTTCACTCTTTCACTATTACTTTTACTGTATTTTTCAGGTGGGTTGTTCCAAGCATCTTGTAGATTTTGCCCCAGTTCTAATAGATTTAGGCTGTCTTCATTTTTTCTTTCTGCTCGGGTAATCCCAGACTGATTGAGTGATGATGAGACCAGATTTTGTAAGGCCTGGTCTTTGTTCATACATAAATCTCACTTGATTGTTACAGTTAACGACAAATAATATATGAAAAATGTATATATTGGAATATATATTTGACATGAGGTTGTCCTTACTTGTTAAGTTTTGCAATAAAGATCTTAATGTGGCTGAAGTCTGGTCGATCTGCAGGGTCTTCAGCCCAACAACCTTCCATTAAGATGGCCAGCTCCTCACAGTGCTGAGTATTGTCTGTGGTCGGCCTAAAGTATGGTTTCTGACCATTGCGCACCTTCTGAATTATCTCTGTAACACATAGATACACGCCTTTACCTTTTTTCTCATGTAAAACAAAGAGTACAGTAAATATTTTATAAATTATTAATAAGGTTCATGCAATAAGGTACACTGCATGCAATAAGGTACACTGCATGCTAAATATTTTGCAATACAGGCTTTTATCAAAAACATCAATACCCATTGTTTGAAAAAACCATCTTGGCTGTTGGGCTTTATGCATGTTTCACACACGTTTGACAGGCATACGAATAGCACAGTCCAATCAGTAAGCCTGACTTAATCCACATAATTTAAACAGTTTGTAGCTATATATTTTTTTGGTTTTCAGATTTTGTTGAAAAACTACAAGGGCACATGAATAAAAAAGTATGTTTGTGAGTAAATAATTTATAACAAACTTGGATAAATAAACTTTGAAAATAATGTTCTGTTCCAGTGCATCTTAAAAATGTTTTGATAACCATTTTATAATTTTGGAAGGAACACTTAACAAAAAAACCTTGTTGCAAGTTTCAATTACATTGTTGGCTACAGACTACAGACAAGTGATGCTCATATATGCAATGCAAAACAAAACAATACATTTTAATGGTGAACAAATAAACTAATAAACACATTAGTTTAAATTAACAAGCCCTTACCTTTGGGACTAAGATCCATGCCTTCAACATAAAATGGGCCACTTCTGAGAGCGATCTCCTGAAGTATAATCCCAAAACTGTACACATCTCCCTTCTGCGTTCCCTGGGGTGGATGTCTATCATATATCAACAACTCTGGAGCTGTCCATAACTTTTCTGAAAGATCAGTTTGTTAAGCAGTCCAAAAATTAAAGACTTAATTTTTACAGCAGTTTGTACACAACAGTAAATAGATGTTTCATGTGTAAAAACTTTTAAAAATCTTTTTAAAAAGATTTTAAAAATCTTAAAACAGAAAATCACAGAGTATTCCTACTTGCATACAGTGCATGTGAGTCTTCATTTTCACAAGAAGAACGGAAGCTTGCCAGACCATAATCAGTGATTTTTAAAACGAAGCGACTATCCACCACACAATTGGAGGATTTCAGATTTCCATGAGAGCCAATGTAACTGTTGTGCAGATAATTCATTCCCTGGCAGCACAAACATTAAAAGGAACATTATGTCTTTGCCTACAGTTTATGAGACAAATATAATTGAAAAACATTGTTTTCTTGTTGGACATGTTAAATTGGAAATGTTAAATTTGTGTCTTCCATAGTTAATTTGGGGATTGTAATTATTACTGTAATAATACGTCTTGGCATGCTAAAAGCAATAATAGTGCATATTTTTGTGCATATTTCCACCCTAAAACCAAAATAATGTTGTGTGTAAAAAATTGCTTCTGTATAGTTGCAGACCAATTATGCCAGAAGAGGCTTATGTATGTTTAGCCTCTCAAGTACTTTTGATATAAAACAGAAGATTGGTTTACATTAATGTATGGGGAATTTAGAGTGAAATTATTTCATACATTTTTCCAAAAACATGTCATGCTATCTTTGATGCCAGTCTATTTACTCTGACTAAATGGGCTCCTCTCAGAAAAGCACATTTCAAAAAGAAAATCAAACCAGCTCTGCTTAACTATTTTGTTTTCATTTACCAACCAATTACAGTTTGGTTAGTGTTAAGGTACCCCATGCTTTATTTTTTTATTAAACATTTTTATGAATAAGAGGAAGACCTTAGGATTTAAATAAATATTTGTTTTTAAAGTTTAATGTGAGATTAAATAAGGCTAATAAATGGTCCTGAGTCATATTTATAAAGGTTATCAGTTTTCGTACAAACCTTCACAATGTCATTGATCAGTGAGTATCGGAACATCCAGTCCAGGTTGATGCTCTCATTTTCCAGGATGTCCTATGAAATAGCGAACTGGAATTCAACACAGTAATCTCTGAAATAGACTTTATTTTGTTTATGTTTCATTATAAAGGTATATAAAACATTTAAATTGTGAAAAAATTGTAAACAAGTAATTCATATTTCTACTGATCATAGAACAATTTAAAATAAATCATTAAAAACTATGTTTAAGCTAATCTGTGATTACCTGTAGACTGCCTCTGGGACAATACTCTGTCACAATGCAGACGTTTGGAGGATCTATACAGGCACCAATGAATCTCGTCAGATGGTTGAACTGTACATCTCTCATCTACATAAAACAACAAGATGAGATTTGACTGTTGTTAGAACTGTTGTTGAATGTTTAGATGGCTATGCCCGAAAGTCAACATATGCTGAATTGTAAAGGCAGCCATAAATAGCTAAATATATGTTAGGAAGACACGACCAATCACAAACATAAAAAGGGTAACAAAATTCCCTTTGCAATTTAACATCTTCAATGTCTTAGCATAATATTTTCCAATATTGGTGACAATCCCATAAGCCCCTAGGAGGAGTGTAAAAAAAGGGCCTGGAATTGTCCAAAAAATCACATCCAATCAAAAATGTCTGACTTCCTGTTGGATGGTGCTAATAAATGTACTTTTGTCTGGCTACATGTATCAAGTTTATTGACTGTAGGTAAAACTAACCCCATCACTTTAGTCAAACGGGGGCACTACAGAGCCCCTCACCATGCCCATGTCTAAGCTTTTGCCCACATCTAGTGGTTGGCCACTATGATGTGTGTGCCAAATTTCATGCCAATTTAAGCATGTTAAGTACCTCAAATATACCTGAATGTGGTTTAAAAGTTTGACATTGCCATGGCAACATGGCCGACCTCCTATTGGGCGGATATATGGGGTGTTAGTGTGAAAGTTGTTCGGGTCAGCAAGACTGATACGCATACAAAGTTTTGTACGGGTACGTGCATGTATGTATGATATATGCATCTTTTTATGCCCCGTACACCGTACTGTGCCATGTGTGTCAAGTTACAAGAGTTTTTGAGCAGGTTAAAGGGACCCAAAGCCCCGAAAAACTTTGATTTAAGAATAAAAAAATAGTAATCCTAAGGAAAACAATAGGAAAACGAATTCACTATGCAAATATTCCAGTGACATCATCACTACCTGTTATACTTTGAATACTAAATATTCTATTTAAAAAAGACTAAAACAATCTATTAATAGACTAAAGTTAAAATAACGACTAAATATATTGCTGAATCTACTTTGCGATCAGATAACCATGTAACACAAAGCAACATTAATGTTTCTTTCTGCAGTTCCAACTAAATTTTTCACAAAAAGTCAAAGAAGGTGGCAAAACATCAACCATAACTCATGGAGGTGCAGTGAATCAAAAAAATCTCTATGAGGCTATGTAAACTTTACTTGGCATAACCTCTGACCTATATAACAACAAGGGCAAAAGTCAGTGGCAAAGAAGCAGTTAAGTTTCCACTAGCAGTGCACACCCCCACCCCCTACCTATCCTCTAATGTGTTCTGGCTTGACAGTTAATCAGAGCCGCCACTTGAGACCACTGCCACATAGTGCCTCACACTTCCTATCAAAGCTGGCAAGTTAGCACTGGCAACATTCATCTGGTCTTATGCGGTTTCCCCTTGGATAACACCATCATAACAAACTGGGCTTTAAATAAGACTGTCGTGGAAAGCTCCTGGATAATTCTTGAGCATGTTAGGTGGTTTATCAGGATCAATTTGAATCACAATGGGCTCAGATGATCAACAAAGAGACATGAGCTATGTTTGGAATTACAAACTACAATACTCTACTTACCCTTGATATATCAGTAGCATGCAGTATGTACTGTATATTGTGCATAGTATGAACATTTTCTAGAAGCATGGAATACCTGGATGACCTACCACATAAGTAAAATGTGCATTATACTACATATGTATTATATGCGTACACCACAATGCGATGTGTTCGACTTTCTTTTAGTGTGACAAACAAACCAAAAATAATAACAGCTATTTCTTGACTTATTATTTGAAAAGAAGTTAAGAGTTATTTTTACACAATCTAAAAATGCAATTGATTATTGAGATAAAAACTGATTGCCAACATTGAGTTAAACATGTATTAATGTCATGTGACAAGGATGTTCCATATTGCTGTTTAAAAAAATTGTTGTTGCATATTGCATGTTGTTTCACATACTCTAGATCCACTGTTGCACCTGATCAACCACAAGCCACTACTCAGGTAACAGAGGACATCTCTGATTTGCCCTTCCGTGTCAAGTCTTCATTCTTTCATCCAAGAACTCATTTACAATGTTCTCTATTTAAAGTTAGTGACTACATTTACATGCACTTAAGAAAATGACTTACTGCAGGGTTTTATTTAAACATGACAGCTGTTTCCTTGTGCCATTTAGAGGGTTAAGGGAAAGCGGTTTAACACTAGGTTACTGCTGGAGAACGCAGTGTATGTGACCATATAAATGCATAGGTGGATTCTTACCACCATAAAGACAGGAGGCAGAGTTTTCTCAAAACTGCAACAACAAATGCAGTTTATAATGCAGTAAAATTTCATTTATTATTTTCATGATGGAATATGCAGAGGTTGCACTATGAATAATAAGTTGCTAAAACAATGCATAAACATGCAAACACCAATTTCATAGAGTAAGCTGTGTTCTGGTATCTGTGTAAATGTAGTCAGCATTCCTACTGGGAAACACCTTGTAAAATTCCAGCCACACAAACCTACCCCTTTCCCAAAGCTCTGTAATGGTCCTCCCCCCACACATACCCCACCCCGTCATAAAAATGCATGTGTGTGTGTATTTAGAAGTGTCAAAATGTGTAGGAAGAGGGGGAGGTTGTTTCAACCACCTTGGGCTGTCCAGTGGGGGTCATAAACGATGGTCTAAACCACACATAACACACATACTTTGCCTTCTCCCCCAGAGAAATACAGGAGCGCACACACACACATACAAATATTGTAATTGTAACTACTCCCTTATGATAAAATATATTCTCTTACATGCTTTAGTTCAAACAGCACTTGTCTGGTCAATTCGATCCGCTTCTTGTTCACATGTTTGATTGCCACCAGGTTGCCCTGTTGTGAACAGAAACACATGTAAATGCAGACTCCCCACTCAAACACAGCCTGCTGTCATGACAGAGAAATTAGTGCAGTTTGTTTCGTGGGATTGGAAAATTAAAGCCTCATATTTAAATACAGGAAAATACAGAGGTTACTCTTCCACAGTTCAAAATTTTGACATTTAAATTTTATTGAAACAACTTCTCTGTTAACACTGTTTAAATGCCTTAGGAGAATAAATAAATAAAAAATGTTTGACATTAGAAGTGTAGAGTGGAATGTAGACAAAATATCTTAGGCCCTAGCTGTTTACATCTGATATTAATAGTTTGGTTTTGAGTTTTGGTCAAGTCAGTGGACAGAGCTAAATGTGTATAAGTGTAAGTTAGCCCTAAGTGTAAATGTAAGTGTAAATGAGATCCAAAACATTTTGACAACAACAATCAGAGACAATGTGATCAAACATTAATGTTATCCAATATGTTTAAAAAGCAGTAAATGACCACCCACCAAACTGTCAATCGACCACTGAGCTAAAAATAAAGGTTTTAACAAGCCTCAGATAACTTAGTTAAGATTTTTTATTATAAAGTTGATATTGAAATGGTAGACTTCTGCCTGTAGACTTGCAAGTATCACAGCATATCTGAACACATTTTGTCATATTGCTGAGACCAGAAACTCAATTTTCAAACTCAACTTTTCAAAAAAAATCTCTTTTTTTATTTTTATTTTTTTAATTTAGGAGAAACATTTGAAAGAAAGTTGGTACTTTATTGAACCATAACATTTTAAAAAACAACCTTTCAAAAATCCTTAGGGAATGTGAGGTGAAAGAAAGTGTGTGAAGAAACTTAATAATCTTGTGTTGTCAGTTTAAACTTAGAAGGAAAAATGTCCTTGTCTGTGACCACAATAACAGCGGAAATATTCAGATGGCTCAGTGGACATTTGATGCCACATTCTCCTTTTTCAGCTTACACTGGGACAAAGATCCTGAGAGTGACCTCCACTCCCTCGCTTATTCAATAAACAAACAGTACTATACATCAAAGTTCCTCACATTACGTTTTCAAAGAAGAACTATAAAATATTTGAAAAAATTTTGTTTTGGACTCCAAAGCAAAAAGGTTCTGCTCCAAAAGGTAGTGAGCTGAATATCTAGACAACATGGACAGCCTTCATATGTAATGGGCTGTTCAAAACAGTAGGCAGCACGGTAATCAATTGTAGCATTCTGCTCTCAGATTTGTTTGTGTAATGGACGTTAAATATAACCATTGTACCAAGCAATTAATTTCCTACACTAGTTTTCTATGCTAGTTTCCATATAGAGATCATACATTATCTAATAGTATCTGATGCTTGGGTGATTTGTATGGAACATGCGCCTCTCAACATTTAAGAACTTTTTTTTAACTTTCTTTATGTAACTAAAAACTGGCAAGATTGTCATTTAGCAAAACATGCCCCTTCAAAATAATGAGCCCGAAATTATGCCCAGGCATAAGGCTGACTGTTATTATTTACTTAAAATGTCTTTCTTCTAGCTCATTGTGTCATAACCCTTAAACTTTGCCATAAACATTGCACATTTTGTACATCGCCTTAATCTGACATCCAGTTCAGTTGCTGGATCTCTCTGCCAATAAGCTTATCATATGAATAAGGAATAAGGTACTTACAAAATGTGCAGTGGATCCCTAGGATCAAGAATAAGGACCACTGCTCTATTTTATAAGATTTACACATTGAGATTTGTGTTTCAATTATCGTGGCATATGACAGGTAACACTGTTGATCGACTTAAGAAGTTGCAATGTTGCTTTATAGTCTAGTCTTAAAGCAGCACACTGAGCTGGTAGTACACCCACTCTTCATTCCTACAGTAAATTCAAATGTATGTGGGTGTGCAGCAGAGGGAGGGGGATGTCAGAAGAACTCAGCCTCACCTTAAAATAGCCTGTTTTTGCAAATAGCTGATATTTTCCATGAGCTGTTATCAAGGAGCCATAGCTGGAACCCCTCTGGAAAACAAGAAAGAGAAGATTACGCTAATAATCATTCAAAAAAGCTGGGTCCTTGGGAAAAAAGTAGGGTCCGTGTACATTTGTGAGAAAGAGAAATACAATGAGGTGAAATTTGGTAAAAATGCTGGAATTTTCTTGTTTTGTTAAGATTTTATGTATGTCTACCTTTTGTTTATTGACAGCATGCACTCTGACTCCACAAGTTTGCCTGTCTGTCTGCCTGTCTGACCAATGATTTATAATACAACGCTGCATATGGATCCCTACGCGTCTGACACTTTATTACAGAAGACTTCGGCACTACACGATCCAGCAGCTATCGCTCAACTCTCTGCGGAGATTCAGGCCAATCAGCAAAAGTCTGACGTACCCCATCCAGACTAAAGGCTTTTTACTGCAGTGTTCATTGTTTGTCGGTCAGCAACCGACTCTATATCCCACCAAATCAAGCCGAATAACATTTGATTGCTCTCTGTTGTCTGGTAAAGCCTTGGATTGGGCGACCGCCATGTGGATGCTTGAGGGTTCCGTTTTCCTTAAATAAATTCCTTCGACAGTTCCGGGAAGTTTTTGAACATCCCGTGGAGGGTAACAGCCCGGGAGAGCAACTCCTCACGCTCTCCCAAGGCAAAAGCACTGCAGCCAAATACCCTCTTCTCTTTTGCACGTTCATCAACTGATTGATACACTAAAGCTGCTTTTTCGTAAAGGGTTATCAATGTAATTACAAGCTGAACTGGCCTGCCGAGATGAGGGAAGAAACTTAAACAAATTTATTGAACTCACCATCTAAATGGATAACCTTTTTTGTTCCAGTCGGTCTAGTTCTGCTCTATCTATACCGAAGTCTGAGTCGGTCACTCATCCTGAACCCATGCAGTTAGTTACATTCATTTGTCTCCTGAAGAACGTGAACGAAGAGTAAGATTGCATCTATGTCTATACTGTGGTCAAGCTGGTCATTTAATAGCAACTTTCCCCTGTTTGACCGATTCCTACCCAAATCTCGGTGAGCTCTACCACCTTACATACCCCAAATTCAACCAAAATTACAATCAATGTTGAAATTACCACCTCTGTGATCACAGTAACTGCTGTAGCATTAATTGACTCTGGGGCAGCAGGTAAATTATATGTCACTAGAATTATATGTCAATTGAATAATATTCCATTAACTACCTGTAATTCCTCCTTCAGAGACAATTCGTTTCTTTATAATTAAGTCCCCTCACCATGCCGTCATCCTTGGTCTCCCCTGGCTATGCGCCCATAATCCCACAATGAAAGGAGGGTCAGATAACCCAGTGGGGAGGTACCTGTTTTGATCAGTGTCTTGCTCAGGTTATTCGTTCCAATAAGCCCTCTCAAGAGATTACTGAAAAACTGACTGTGCTCTATCGACCTCATTTAGGGAACATCTCCTCCTAAAGGTAGAATATTTCCTCAACCAAAGTCTGAGGCAATGAAATCTTACATTGAGGAGGAACTAAGTAAAAGTTGTATTCGTCCCTCGAACTGCCCCTCGTTGACAAGATTCTTTTTTGTCAAGAAGAAAGACAGTGGCTTACGGCCGTGCATCGACTATAGAGGTCTCAAGGAGGTAACGGTTAAATTTCGCTACCTTCTCCCATTAGTTCCAGCTGCATTAGAACAACTAAGATGGGCTAAATTTTACATCATGCTTGATTTATGTAATGCATATAATTTAATTCATATTCGGGAGGGCGATAAGTGGAAGACCGCATTTGTACAACTAGTGGGCAGTACAAGTATCTTGTCATGCCATTCGGACTAGCCAACAGCCCAGCAGTCTTCCAATCATTCATGAACTATGTTTTTGAGACATGCTAGAAAGATGGGTTATCATGTATATCAACGACATACTTATTTATTCTGAGACCTTAGAGGATCGTGTTCAACACGTTGGAGCCATACTCAAGTGTTTAATCCAGCACCAGTTATATGTCAAACAGCAGAAGTGCGAATTCCATCGCACCAATACCTCCTTCCAGGGTTACGTTATTAGCCAGGACAGGGTGGCCATGGGCGAGAGCAAAGTTAAAGCCGTAACTGAATGGCCACGACCCAGAACAATAAAGGAACTACAACGATTCCTAGGCTTTGCAAACTTTTATTGTCGCTTTTTTTTGGGCTTTAGTTCAGTGGCAGTACCCCTAACTTCCCTTACTAAGCATAACACTATTCAATTTAAATTGTCTCCAGAAGCGGAACCCGCTTTTGTCGAGTTAAAAAACAGATTCACCACAGCACCTATTCTAAAACAGCCCAATCCTGAACTGCTGTTTAAGTCGGTGCTATCTCAGCGGCAAGGCAATCCCCCCAAAATGTTCGCCTGTGCCTTCTTTTCAAGGAAGCTATCACCACTGAGCACAACTATGATGTGGGTATTTGGGAGCTCTTAGCTATAAAATTAGCTTTAGAAGAATGCCAACACTGGTTAGAGCAGGCCAATCATCCGTTTACAGTGCTCACAGATCACAAAAACCTTGAATATCTACACACTGCCAAACGGCTAAATCCTAGACAGGCTAGATGGTTGTGGGGGCTCTGTCGGTTCTGCCTCCTCCGTGCCAACAGAGGGAACTGTCACTGGAATATTAACATTACCCTGGACTACATTTCCCATCAGTCACATCTTCAGGAAACAATCAACAGCCTGGTCACCTGTGGACACTCAACCCGGCCTATTTAAACTGAACTCTCCATCCATTCTGTGCGAAGTCTTGTTTTGCTATGCATACATTTCTGAGCATTTTTTCCTTTCTGATTACCCGTCTTCGATTTGGATTGATTATTGGCTCTCGTCTGTCTGCCACCAGCCCTGACCATTGGATTATTTTACAGTTTGTTTTTGCTGCCTGCCTGCCCTGATTCTTGCCTGGTTATTGTTTATCGTTTTGCCTTGCCTGTGATATTGTTGTTTGCCCGTTACCGACTTCTGCATGTCTGACAACGATTTATAATAAAACGCTGCATATAGATCCCTACGCGTCTGATGCTTCATTACAGAGTTTGTGTGCATTTACTGGCTTAAAAGAATAATTGTGTTATTAATCCAAAGAATCCACAAGGATTCTTGGGGCACAAGGAAATTTAACCTTGGAGGAGGGCAGGCAGCCAGACTGGAGTTTTAAACAATCGGTTAATTTAAGCCTGCTGCTTCAAAGCTGATCTACTATTAACAAAACAACAAAAGAATTGTAAGCCTAAATATATTGTTAAACCATTGGCACCAATTGTCTTTACAATCAACTTAGCTTATGATGATTTGAAAAACGCAGCCTTGGACATTAGTCAGGAATATCTGAACTAGACAGATTCAGAAACTTTAAGAAGGTTATAATATTTTATATAACCTCCTACAGGGATAGAGTTGGACCAGCAGTGTTTTGCATTTGAGCATATTTTTAGGAATTAGCAAACCTCTGAACTTGTTTTTCAGCACTGTTGAGCATCTATAGTGTTAGTTTTAAAGTGGGTGAATTCTGCTGTAAGAATAAATTTTAAGTGAAGGTACATCTCTTGTAAAACTATAACAGACTAAGCCATCGTTGTAATGCCCATGGAATTTCATTTTAAATGGACATGGTTAAACAGTGCCAGATATTACAGCCAAATCCAAAAAGGCATTTTTAGATGATAAATTAAAACCAGATGAACATGGTCAGCAACAGCAAGAAAACTCTTTTATTTAACATTGTTTATACGAAACACACACAAAAGGTTTTTTGTCTTTAAATTAAGATTTAATCCTTGCATGTTAAAAAAGAATTTTAGATCTGATTTAGATGTGGCCAAATGGAAAGCACATTGTGCAGCTTTATTCCACATATGAGAATTCCAGAGTCAAGTGGCTTTTACCTGAGACAGAGTGAGACGACTGCCTGCGCGTTTGTGATATTTGTTGGGACTTTCAAACTGCAGTTCCTCCCAACGTATCCTCCACAGCATCCCGGCTAACTCTTTTTCCAGCTTCAGTTTCCTACAAGAGAACAGATTTAAGCAACAGACAACCATTTCAAAAAACAAACCTTTGCCAACAATTAAAGCTACAGTACAGTAGCTTACTACATTTTCTTAGGAAAAACTTGTGGGTGCCAGCACACTGCTATGCAGTTGCTGAAGGGATCTGTGTAATTTTTAGTTGCTTAAGTTGCTATGTGGTCGCTAGGGTGTTTTAGGTAGTCTGTAGGTTTTTTCAGATCAAAGTAAAAAGGCCTATCCCCAAGACTACTATTCATTTGCATTTAGGCATTTATCTAAAGCGACAAGATCATAATCCATTAAACAGGCACAGAGTCAAAACACAGGTAATCAGTCCAAGCTAAAAACAAGATTCAAGGGCAAAACAAAGTAATCCAAAAACACAGGCAATGGTCAAAAACACAGGGAAACAGGGACACAGAAAGAACACTCAGAGTTGCAGTGTTACACTAAACAAAACTTTGCACCAAATGAAAGATCAGACCGGGTATAAATAGGCAGAGGCAAAAAGATACTTGTAATTAACATAATTACAATAATGACACACAATGGGTTTTGGGAAGTGGAGTCCATAGTAAATAACAGAACACACTGTGGTGGTGCACAAGGGCACTGGCAGCATGCTAGTGTAACATAACGCCAGGGCGGCGCCAGGCGTGATGGAGGTCAGGATGGAGCTCAAGACCAGGGCACAGGAAAATCTAGAACAGCCATCTTGGACAAGGCAGGGATCACAGGAGCGTCCATCTTGAGCATGGCGGGGACCATAGGAGGCTCAGACAGGGAACTCAGGAACAACCTCTGTGGTTGCATCAGAGACAGGAAACGGGGGCATAAACCTTATGGTCCTATCTGGGCAAACAGGGATTGACACAGGACAATGCTCAGGAGTGGATCCTTGGATTGGAGCAGGCTCAGGAGGGACTCTTGGACTGTAGCAGGCTCTAAAGTGGATTCTCAGACTGGAACAGGCATTTATTTTCTTATCTGCCAGGCATCTGATTACAGTAAAAAAACACTTCTTAATAAGCCACAAAATCTGAGGTCAATTTATGTCTGTATCTTAAACAGTGCAGGACAAGTTGTGCAACAAAGTTTAATACTGAGGATTAGGGGTTTTGAAAAAAGTATGAGCACTAGTAATAGTTTTTTGGCAATACAATTTTGTTTTGCACAATTAGCTAAACAGCCCTTACACACAGGGTTTATCTGCATGTTAGGTTGATCTGCAAGATTAAACTAAGGTGCAAAAATATTTGCAGCAGACTGTGCTAAAGTCCGATGGGGCGATAAAATGTGAGCTAATCTTAGGGTCACTGATGTCGTGCCCTTTCCAGCATATTATTTTTAACCGTAAGTAAACCAAGCAGTCCAGCCAGCCATGTGAATAAATACATGGGCAACTTCCAAGTAAATCAACACAGGATCTCTCTAAGGACCTGCTATTTCTCAACAGTTTCCTTTTGCAAAGACTGTTTTTTTATTTGTATAATTTTTAGAATCTCCAGATGTAACAGTAATGTTGTCTGAGAATTGTGAAAGGAGAATATCAATAAGAATCGCAATTTAGTTTAAATGCACTCACAAAAAAAGACTGAACAAGAACAACCCCCAAACATTCCACTACAATCTAAAAGGTGTAAAACGCTTCCAGATGGCAGAGTGTAAGTAATGCTGCGTCTGCATTTCAACAGGGTTTTTACTCGATTTTAGAGCCACCCTGGTAAGCCCCAAAACAAGCACCATTATTTGTTTCTGTAGACCAGAATTTGGAGGCAGATAGGTGGAAAAATCCTCAGCAGGGTTTTTATATTAAAGAGCCAGGTTCAAAAATTTATGCTCAGCTGTTTGCCAAAGGGAAAATCCTTTTTTATAAATGTCAAAATTCCATGAAGCATTGGCTGAAAGGAATTGCATGAGTTGCAGAAAATAGTCAGACCACAGCAGCATGCCTAAGCTGAAATAAACCATATTACAAACCAAAGGTAAATAAAACCAAACTGCTTATTTTAATTTTGAAAGCTTTCTGGCGTGGCTCCATATTTGATGTGGTCAGTATGTATCAGTTGTGTTTTTTTTAGCTTAACAGCTTTGGTCATCATTCACTTTTCACCTTTGTGGTAAGTATATAATATAAACTAGAATAACATGAGAGTGAGTAAATTGTGACAATTTTCAATTTTTTTGTGAACCCTTACAATGCAAGTACAGCACTTGTGCTTATTATGTACTTATAATAAAAAAGGCTTAGTATGTAAAATAATAAATGTCAAAATAGCTTTTCAAGGTGAACATAAGTAATTAATTGCAGGACTCCACCCTACTGTGCCATGTTTTCCATTTAAAACCAATGGTTCTTATTTGCACTGCAGCATGGTGTCCTTGTTAGATGTCAAATGTATTCTGTAAATGCAATGAAAACTGTTTTGAAAAAAAGCTTTTGCCAAATAAATAAATGTAAATGTAAGCTTAACAAGTACCTACACTGTGTTGGTGTTTCAATAAAAAATGTACAGTTGCAGGGATGTTTGGATTAATTGAATTCTTTGGATTCACCAGGTCATTAAATCTGATCTTTTTTATAAATACAAACAAAGATACGTTTTTATCTCTCGAACACACAGTGTAAACCTTTACAGTTTGGAGGCATTAGTGTGGAGTTAAAAGTCAACTAACCTGGGGTCTAAAAAATGAGACAAGACTAGAGGTCAAAGAACGCTTACTGAAAGATTAAGGGTTGTTGATGTGCAGAAAGCTTAAAGCAGTTATAAAATTATTTCCCAAGTCTTTAATGTTAATGCCATAGTAAGAAAAATTGTCAGTAAATAGAAAAGGTTTAGCACTGTAAATAATCTTATCAGAGGATATCCCTCAAAGATGAATGCAAGAACATCATACTTTATACTTTAGATTTGATCCTGTCTTGTGGTATTAATGTTGATGACATCAATATTCTGCAGCAGAGCGAAGACATTCAGATCATTATCTGGTGTCCTGTAAAATACATTTACCTATGGCAGCAAAGCCACCTGCTCGCTATAAATACAGTAGAACAATAAATTCTACTACTAAAGATTTTTTTTATTAAAAAACTGTCTTCTGTCTGTCACTGTCTTCATTCCCTAACATAATGGATGACTCTAAAGATCTTGACAGCGCAACAGAAAATGTTAACTCCTTATTTTCTAACACCTTAGACATAGTTGCTCCTCTACGGTTAAAAAAGATTAGGGACAACAGTCCAACGCCGTGGTATAACGAGCATACTCACGCTCTGAAAAGAACAGCCCATAAAATGGAACGCAACTGGAAGCAAACAAAACTGGAGGTATTTCGGATAGCATGGAAAGAGAATGTTTCAAATTATAGAAAGGCCTTAAAAAGCTCCAGATCTG
>JAZGTJ010002882.1:11783-39098 GCA_036877575.1 Botia almorhae | reverse complement strand
TGGCATATTATATATATGCCATAGGATTTGACGGTCATTTACACTCATTAGTAATTGGGTTCCATGTAAAATGCTAATGCAAACGCAAATGCACAGATTCCGCTAGTAGAAAGCTGTAAAACAATTAACGGCAATTAATTGCAGTTTATTGCAAAGATCTGGAGTAAAATGTGACTATAGTGATTTGTGAATATTGAGCCTGCCCAGATACCCCCACCTGTGGTATTTGCACTTGACCACGTGTCTACTTAGATAATGTATTTCCTGTATTTAGCCAAAGTGATTACATTTAAAACTTCATTACCGGATGGAACACAAATGCAAGCGCAGAAATGCTGAGCTAGTTTGCAGCAGCGAGTTAAAAAATAAACATCTCTGCAATCTGTACCAATAAAAAAATGCTAAATCTACCAAACTACCATTTTACTACCAAATTAGTACTATGTATTATCCAATTAAACATAAAGTACATACAAAGTACAACATCAAGTACATAACAGATCAGTGTTCAAAATGGTCACTTACCTAACCGTGTTTTGCAACTGTAAGTTTATAATAATGATTTAAGTTGTCGGGTCCAATTTTGCAGGAAATGTCTGTTTGACTTGTGGTTATGTCATGTTTGTAAACAGAAAGAAGATCTAGCTACTAAACTGTTCATGTGGGTGGTGGAGCACTTGTAGTTTGTTCCTACAACATTGTTTAGAATTTAAACTTCTCATCCACATTAAAGGAATAGTTCACCAAAAAATGATCTCTCATAGTTTACTCACCCTCATGCCATCCTAGATGTATATGACTTTCTTTCTTCAGCTGAACACAATCTGAGTTATATTACATAATATCCTCTTCCCAGCTTGTAAAAGCATTGCATAGTGCCTGGGATTTTGAAGCTCCAAAAAGCACATCCTAAAAGTATTATGATCTATATAAATCAGTACACCCAACACGAGGCATGCAGGCTCTACTTCAATAATGCTGAATGTCACTGGTTCTTGTGTGTCTTGTGTCTGTGTATTTCATCATTTCAGACACCTGAGAACCAATGAGATTCTAAGTTTTCAATGTACCGGTGGTGTCCGGCCATGTTGGGTGCCACCATATTGAGTTGGTCGCCATATTTGAATTTAGCGCTGTGATTTGTTCATCACATGGATATGTGATGTACTGATCGCTTAGTAAGCTCAAAATATTACATTATGTACTTTTATTTACAAATGTTAAAGTCAAGCTGATTGTGAAACCTGACCTGACAGTTCAAATTATAAATCATTACTATAAACTTAATGTTGCGAATTGGTGTAACGTAAGGAGACAGTTTTGAACACTGATTTTGTTATGTAATTGTTATGTGTTCAATAACTGTTTAAGAACAATGTTTTTGTTGAGTCGAATTATCATCCGCACAGTGTTTCTTTACTGAAACAAAATTACATTTAAGAAAAAATGTATGATGTAGGTTGAAGCTGTAGGTTGTATTCTTTTCAATTCTGTTTTATACTTACATAATCACAAAAGTATCTTTTTTTTGCTTTTGAGGGTTTTTTGCCTTAAAAGTGACATGTCTTTTCTATACGTACAAATTGGTGCTTTTATTCATGCCTTAATCTTACATATAATGCATTTATGTATAAATTCACAGTTGAATCCATATAAAAACGAAATGTTTACCATAACATCATTTACAGATACATCATTGTAGAAGAGAAAATGAAAGGAATTCCCATTTGACGATCATTTACCCTCATGATTATTAGTCATTGGGTTCCCTTTAAAATATTATAAAATTTGGCATCACATATTTATGGACAAAGGGGTGCAAATATTAGAATACTGAACAAATATATGACATACATACAAAGAAACAAACAAAAAGGATATACCACATAAAGCCTACAAAAAATATACAGACTTATGCTACACTACTTTTGTGCACAAATAATGCAAGAACAGTTTAAAAGGGTGTGAGAGAACCCCCCCCCCTCTCTCTTTTATACAGCTGACTCCTGACAGAACAGAACACATGAATGAAATATGGCCTTCTCTTCACATTTAAACATGGTGAAACAACACCTTCACCTTCCATAATAAAGTGATAATTAGAGCCCATGCAGAGTCTGAAGCTAAAATGTGAACTTGCAATAAATATTGGTGTAACCATGATGTCATGTGAACTGTGTGTCTCCTTTTTCTTTGTCTAGGTTTAGCTGTTATACCAGCAACCATGCCATCATTACCCTGCAATTTTACATTTCATGTTTCTTTTCAAAGTGACTTTAATTCGTTAAATGCATAACACAACCCTGTTTGGTGACGTATTGTAAAATAAAACTGTAATTCTGTACGGCTGGTGGATGAGAAAAAAGTTTTGAGAATCTAATACATTTGTAACAGCAAATGGCTTTTAAAAGTACTTTAATCGTATAAGACTTCAGCACATACGGTGGTCAGTGTAAAATGCCAAACCTACTGACCTTTATGTTGATTGGAATAAATCTAGAAAAAGTGCAGAAAATAAACTAACGAGGGAAAGATAGATACTGTAAATGCTGATGAAAATCATATGACGTAGATCTCGATCATTCCCGTCCCAACTTCCGCTACCTCTTTTCTAGGAATGAACCTTTCCTAGAACGTTGATTTCGTGGATAAAGGAACGACAATCTCTGTCTGCGGGGAAAACTTAAGACCTTCCTTGGAACTAACAGAAAGAGACCAGCTCTGTCTGCTCTTTTGTCCATCAAATGTCTTTCTCACACTAAGCATGTCTGCGGAGCATGTCGGCGGCGGTGGAGAGCGAGGTGGTCAGAACGGGAGAAACTGCGGTCACAGTCGCTGCATTTGAATGGTTTGACGCCTGTGTGTTTACGGTAATGCCGCGTCAGCTCGTCCGAGCGTGCAAACTTCCACGTGCAGTTATCCCAAGTACACTTGTATGGCTTTTCACCTGAGAGACACAGAGAAAGATATCATGACCTGAGATGCCTGTGGGATAGAAACAGCAAAGGTAACGTCTGGACAGTGGTTGCATTGTCAATACACAGCCTGTCTTACCTGTGTGTGTGCGTCTGTGGGCTTTCAAGTGTGAGCTCTTGGTGTACACCTTATTGCAGCCGTCAAACTCACACCTATGGATGCGTCTCCTCTTCGAGTCGGGTGACTCTGAAGGTCTTGGCCTCCGAAGACCCTCAATACTGAACGGCAACAAGGAACTGTAATGACAGCACGATTTTTATGTAAGTAAACCAATAATTGACAGTATCATGGAGGCAGTCACAAAAACTATGCGTTCTACACTGTTAAATGTCAATTAAACGACACAAACCCCAATCCCCTGTGTTTAAATATTTGTAAATTGTAAAAACCAAGAGGTTAAATTACAACACATGTAATACTTTTAGTGGCCACTAGAGTGTACTAATGTTAACAGAGGAATCGATGCAACCTCTTGAAATATTTGGAAAAAGAATGTTTGCAAATATTTTTGCTATCAGGAAAATTTGGTAATTGGTGCAATTAGGGTTATTAGTCATAGACATAACTATTGTTCCACACACACAAATGTTAAAATAATAGGTATTAAAATAGCTACACAACAATGGCCACACACAAACATAATGTATTTGCTGATCTTAAGTTAGCATACATATATTTTTTCTTTACTGGGAATGTTGTCTGGGTGGCAGAGGAGGCATGTGTACCCCCACAGAGTAACTTCCTGTTTTTTTTGGCCCACAGGAGCACAGGTTGTATGTGTATGTGTGTGTTGGGAGACACCTGTAGCTTTTGGCACACTCCATCGTTTTAAGGGGCACAAAGACGAAAACAAACAAAGAAATCTGCATTTTCTAAAATGCTATCATTATTTTCCACATTCCGATGTGTGATCACATGATCACAGGGAATTTCGGTCCGAGGTCAGAGGAACAGCTAGAGTGTTTTACAGTAAGAATTCATATTAGACTGTTGTCAACAAGCAGGACAAGAGAGAAACACAGAGGGAAACAGCAGCTGCCATCAGACTAAACTCAGCACAGCCATTTATGTTCCGTCTTTTGTTTGTATGTTTCCCACTGGAGAAGACCAGAGGGGCTTTCCAGGGGTGGTGACGTGCATGTCAGCATCACTCTTTGGTGATCAGTTTATAAATTAATGTAATTTGTAGTTAAATTGACTTTGTTATTGTGGGTCAGAGTCCAGGAGTTATATATACACTTGCACTGACCTCTGCACCTATGTCCAGAACATTCTGCCTGAGCAAACGTGAGTCCCTATGAGACTTGCATGTTTACATTTATACACAAACAGACAATACATTTATGCATTTTGCAGACGCTTTTATCCTATTCATTGTTTCTGATCTATACATTGCAATCCCTGGGATCGAACCCATGACCTTGGCGTTGTTAACGCAATGCTCTAACCACTGAGCTACAGGAAAGCCACATTAGACACTACTGTATATTGAGGGGGCACAGATGACATGCTTTTCATACTAAGATATTGATATTTGCAATACCATAATTACTATTACACAGCACTGGCAGCTGTTTGCCTCTATCCTTACCCGAACCCAGTATTTTCCATCAAAGCCCAGGGCTCGCAAGTCCAGCCCCAGCCCAACCCTCCTACACTGGATGAACTGATTATGATGATTTTCTTATATATTTAACATCTTATATCTGATAATCTATATCTGAGGTCCAAATCTTATTGTTTGATAACAGTTTAAAATGTAATTTTGAGGATTGTACATCATCAGATGAAACAGATACAGTAGGTTATGATTATTGAATAGTAAATCTCGTGGTGTCCTTACTCTTGCACAGCGCGGGCAATGGTCAGGGCGGTGGAGCCTGTTTCATTCACACTCTCCAAGGTCACGTTGGGCAGGTCATCATCCTCACTGTCACTCAAAGACCGGCGTGGTGACAGTCCATCTGCCATTCGCTGTGTGACTGAATAGAAACACAAGATTGGTGGAGTTGAATATAAATGATGTGTGTAAAGTTGGTTATTTTTAACTACAGTTATTATTTAAAGATACTAAAAATGTGATTTGATCCACCATCAAGTAAATAATTTTTTTTTGAGGTTTGATTGGAATTCCAATCAAACTTCATTTGATTGGAATTTACCTTGAATTCTCATAAACAGTAAAAAAGATCTAGTATTATGTAATAATAACTAAAACCAATAATAATAATAATGAATTTGACAGTCAAATATGGTCAATTAGTCAATTAGGTCCAGTCTGTAATATTTTCTGTTTTATGGTTTATTGTCAGATGACAAAACAATGGATGACTGTATGTTACTGTAGTTAGCATACTATTGCAAAAATGCTATTTTTCAATCTATACTTTTAGCACCACAACAATTAGAAAATGCTTCAGAAAACAATCACAGAAGAGGTATTTTCAGAGATATTTGTCAAGGCAAGTCTTTAGAATTAATTTGACACATTAGGTCAAACTGTCAACATTCACATTTTTATTCATGTTCTGATCATTCTTAAATGACAATGTAAACTAATATATTTGTCATAAAGTGTGTTTCATTTGTTTGTTTTGCTATAATAACAATTTAAAAACTCTGTTGTATTTGTGTCATTCCATGTCCTGCCTTGTTACCATGGATACCTCTTGAGAGACTGTGGAGCATAAGGGCACAGACCATCAAGATAGGGGGCTGGTCTCTGTGTGTACATTTTGAATGTTTTAAATGAACTGAAATTGGAACATCAAAGTGTGAACTGCACAGGTCTAATTATATGTGAACCTGCTTGTTTACAGACACACACACACACACTGTGGTTCTGATGTAGATAAATGCCCTAATGTAGAAAGACGCACACACACACACATGCACACACACTAATATGAGATGAAAGAGAGACTTCTATGACATTGGGCATCTCTAACCTCTGTGTCTTTTCCTCCCCCCAGAGGAAACAGGATGAAAAATAACTAAAAGAATGAAAGGAAAGCCTTGCCAGCTACAGAGCCCAATAAAAGCATCTCTCTTGCCCGGAGGCAAGAGGTTTCCTAGGCAGGAAAATGTTTTGACTGTTATTTTGTGTGTGTTGTGTGTGGGGGTGAGAAAGTGAGATTGCATGGAGTAAGTGATTGATAAATAACCTCATAATTACACTGTAATTGGCATTTGTCATATAGGGTACAAAACAGGACTTACAATTGTAGTCAGTGAATGTAGTTTAACCCTCCAAAAATGTATTTAGTATTGAGCCAAACTAAATATTATATGAGCTTTTTTCATATATTCTATATGAGGATTGCATCTAAATGTCAATATTCATTTTTTAAATCCTGATTTGTGTAATTTTGTAATTAAACAAAAATATTAAGTAGTCAAAAAATATTAAGTTACAAATGTTAAGCTATAAAAATACTGGGCCCAAATATTTGTAGTTATCAAATATATATAGTTTATAGTTATAAAATTATTAAATATTAAGTTGATCATTTAAAAAAAAATAACTTGGGTAAAAGGGTTGAAGGATAAGCTTGACAAAAACAGTTAACAACAGTATTTGCATAAATGGTGTTAAAGAAAATGACATTATTTATTATATTTAAATCCTGCCACTGTATGCCTACTGTAATATCATGATTTTTCTGAAAAGTGGCAATTAAATTTAGGACATACAAAGATAAGCTTGTGAATCTAACCATATCATTTTGTGTCTCTTTAACCCTGCCTCTTACTGCAGCTTCTATTGTGTTTCCACTGTGCACTCTGTCACTAATAAACCCAGGTGCCCTTGTTTAGCTGCGCAGAATTTTTTGCCATAGCATCTACTTCCTGTGGGGATGTTGGCTGCTGCCTATTTTGAGGAACATAAAGAGCCGAGCACAATGGAACTGCACTTATAGGAGCTGAGTCTGTCTAAAACACAGCCGAGCTCTGGGCTCTGTCACTGACCCTGCCAGGAACACAGGAACTCAAAGACAGGCTTTTAAACACAACAGTGTCCACCTACTGAGAGGGAAGGTGAAAGCCAGTGAAAGGAAGAGTATGAAAGACATTGCATGAGAGGAGGAAAGAGGGTGTTCCTCCCCTCTCCATGATACTGTAAATTAGAACAATAAATCAATTATAATTGCAGCATGTGAAGGGTCCTAAGTGAATTCTATCTGAAAGTGAGCGTCACTATACTTCAGTCATTTAGGGTTAAGTACTTACAGTGAAGTGACTATTAACAAGGGTACAGTGTACTGCTTCAGTACTGCTGAAGTTAAAATAACCAAACGTGACAATGTACAGAAATTTTCCATAGATATGTAATATGTCCATGTGAGATATTGGGTGTTTCAAAATCTCAGGTAAGATCTTAAGAGAACATTGTGTTTAATAATACACAGTGTCCTAACCAAACGAGACCTGACAAGATTCCAGTGACAAGCAATTTGTCTGTTCACACCACAACAGCATGTGGGCGGTTTCTCTCTCTTAAAGCTCACTGTTGTCTCCCGCAACGAAAGGGATAAGTACATAGTCAGATGATTACATCTGAGGTAAATTATACATTGTTGCTTTCATTATGGCTTTTAAAGTATTGAACAATTATATACCAGCTCAAAATAAACACTTAATATGATACGAATCAATCAGTACATGACCTATCAGTCACGATGTCACAAAAATAGAAACTGTTTCTAAAATGGAATCCACTGTCACTCTTTGCGTGTCGTTGTCATGGCTCGTTAAGACAAAACCTCTGAATAACATGGAAAAGATACATTTTATCTTGTGTTGCAGTTTTGCTTCATGTTTACATAAGATGCAGTGTTGAGGTACATTTTGGATGAAATAAGTGCAATTAACAGTATTTGAAATTTGCAGTCATACCTTTTCTGCGCATCCTGTTTTCTTCCAGAAGTGGCATCATAAGCCGGCTGTTGCCCAGAGATCCCATCCCAGTGTAGACCAGAGGCATGGGTTGCACTACCACTGGCACCCTACGTGGGTGGAGATGAACAGCGCTAGAGCATGGAGGCATCAGCTGGGGTATGTGCAAAAACGGTTGCCCTCTGAGACTTCTGGATGGGGGAGATGGCACCACTGGACCAGAAGATGGAGACATCTTCAAACGAGGAACAGAGGTTATCACAGAGGTGGAGGAAGATAATGATGGTGGCGATGAAGATATGACAGATTTGCTGGAAGGAGGGGACCGTGGACAAAATCTTATTGATGATGATGACGATGATAAGGGTGAGGAGGATAAAGATGAAGATGTTGAAAGGGATGGGGAGGTTCTGGCTTTGTTGGTGGACAGATCCACAGGTTCTGTTTGCATCTGGAACGGGTCGGACAAGAAACGCCTGTCATCTGTCCGAAATCTGCGATTGAACACCAGCACGCCCATTTCAGCATAGTCATGGATCACAGGTGACTAAAACAGGAAACAGACACATAATTAAATCAATGAAAAACCAGTTTGTCCACTGATTGCCTGAATGACTTATTGGTCACAAGCCCTTTGCACAGTTTTTAGCCTGATTTCATAAGAAGGAACTTTTTTGTCTTCAGATGCATTTTTAGGTGCATTTTTTCTACTGTTTTTATCTTAATGTCTTACCTATACAACATTGCTGTAGCTGTAGCTTTGCTTTAATTAAATAGGATAACTTTCCATAGAACATAACTGCCTTAACTGCTAATGCACTGCATGCTGCACTGCTTGCTAGTTAAAGCACCAATGCTAAAAATATAAAAACAAACAAAAGAGAGACATTTAACTCCGTAATTGATTGATGGATAACTAGTCAGACATTAATTGTTATACCGACTATTGTGGTCTATTTGTAATTGAAAGTAAGTCATTAAATAAGACCAAAAACTTAAGTAAAAAACAGCTTTTCAGACATTGACTGACTCAGCTGTTATCCTGAATTAACATCCATATATTGAAAAAACATTCCAGTTAAACATGTCAAAAGCACTCACTCGGGCTCAATGAAACCATGGACAAAAAGTGGTCCACTGGCAGTATTATTTCTAGCCAGAAATTTCCCCTGTTTTTAACTGTGGTTGACTTGGAGGCTGTACAGCCGAAATGGAACATGTTTTGAAACCTCATCTCTACCCCCTTTCTCTCTTTCCCGACTCTTGCTTCACCTTTCCCACCTCCCTGTCCTTACCCTCCTACCCGGCCTTCATCCAACCCCTCATACAGGGGGCTACCAGTCATTATGGCTAATTTTCCGAATCCGAATAGCTTCTGGTGAGGATGGCTTTAATGGGGGGTGGGGGTGCATTTCCAAGAAAAGGGGCTTGGCATTGGGCCCACTCAAACAAGAAACACGTTTCAGCATCTTCACTGCGTGTTGATTTAATGCACTTCAAAGCTGGGCTGCGTGGCCCACGCACATCCTGCACTTGAACTCTCCCGACAACAACACAGCCGTTACAGCGGTAAAGCAGATTGCAAAATAAAGGATAGCATGTGTAGGTTTTGTTTAGCTAAACACGAAAACAAAAGAGAGCTTTAGAAGAACATGTGTATATGTTCATTTACTCAGGTCTTTAAATCTGGCATGTAATCTGAAGACTCCAAGAATGGGATATTTTAAACAATCACTGTAAACTAATATGCAGGATGCCAAAAGCAAAGAAAGCACACTCACATATTATGTAAACAAGGACAAGAACATGCCTATAAACCCACAGGCCCCACATGGAATCTGCATGCACAGAAAACTCTGCACATCGCACAAAATGCTAGACATCCTTGCATGTTTGTTTATTAAAAACGGCTTTTTTATGTTTTTAGCTTTTTTTGCGTATCCTCAACTCCATGTATCCCATTTTACCATAGTTAACATTATTCTGCATGATTTCACAGATTGTCCTTCAAAATATATTAAGTAGAAAATGCAAAAATAATCTGCAGATGCATCTTTGCTTGTTTGTAAGTGAGGTCCAGTATAAAGGTTTTAAGGTGAGTTATAATAGTTACAACACAACTGTGGCATACTGTAGCTTTGACCACTTACCCGTCTCTGTGACTCTGCAGGATCAATTTTAACTGGCAGGGCTGGCATTCCATCCAGCATCAGCATCTTGATAGCACTGTGCCTGTGAAGGATAACAGAAATGTTAGAGTGACTTCAATAACACAGTCAGCTGCTGTGAGGAACAGAGAAATCAAATGGGTTTTTGTATAGCTGTGGTGACACATCAGAGAAACTTCTCACTCATGGATTTGTCCATAGAAGCTGTGCTTAGTAAGAGACCAATAGACTGTGTAAAATCAACAACATACAAATCTGAGGAAGCAGACTAGAGAGTTTAGTGACAGTTAGTTCCAGTCCTCCAATTTGATTGGACAGAAAGCGTTCCAAAAGTGCTAATATTTCATGTAACAGAATGCATGTCTGTGGTTTCATGTTCAGTACAACAACACTTTTGCTTGTGTCGATGCAGGTGCTTACATATTCTAAAAAATGTTTTTTATTAGTTATTGGTTCTAGAACATGTTGCAAGATCACTTTGCTGGCACAAAATTACAGTCTACCATCTTGTTCTAGATTAAATTATCTGTCTAACTAGTAACCAAACAGGACATGTTCTGATGCAGTACATTATACACAAAACTAGACTACTACAACATAATTCTCTGCTCCAGGTGATATGAAATATATCTTCTAATCATATTTAAGCAAATCAAAATATTACACAAATTTTACTGGCCATCATTCTAGCTTCATAAATTTTCACTAAGATTAGCATAACAGAAATGAAGCATCAGCATCTATGTTCACATACTAGCATATAAAGCTTTCAAAAGTGTTTCAAATGTGGGAATGCTCCCCTGGTTATTGAAGGCCATGAGGTTAGTCCTGCTTTCATAGTTCTGCAGCACTGATAGGTTGAGGATATGGATTGTGTCTGGAAATCACCTGATTTCTTCATCTTACTACAGCACTTGAAGATTTATTAGAGAGGCTGGAAACTGTTGACTGTTTTGGCTTCTGTTGGCCGGGTTAGTTCACCTCTGTGTGAGTGTGTATGACTGTAATCCTGGCAAGCAAGATGTGAGAGAAACGGGCGTGGTCCCAATGGATTGAACCCACTTCAAACCTCAGCTTAAAAGCCCAAACCCACTTTAATGGTATCAGTCTGAGGACACTACACTTCCTTGCCCTGTGAGTTTTTTAAACTGGAATCCCGCATTAAAGCATTGGTGTTCACCACACCCAGGTGCAGATGATCTGAATATATGAGGGCAAGAAGAGCCTTGTGTTGCACAGATGTGTGTATGTTACAGCTCATGCAACATCTATGAGGCTTAAAACTCTGTGAGGTTTGTTCTCAGATGGAAGCATTAGGAGAGTATTTGATGTTTCCTGTACACTGTTCTTATGATTTGGTATGAATTATGTAGGCAATGAAAACGTATGATATTGATCATAGTGTATTAACAACGTACCAAAACGGAAGGATTTCCAAAAGTCCAGTCACTATTCTCACTTCTGTTATAAAAACCAGAGGTCAGGCAGCAGCAACCTCATGCTACCTTTTAAGAGACACTGTTTTAGCAGGTTCCATGCACAAGTGATCATCCCCATGCCATATTGCCTTTGAAGGTTTACTCTTCACAGTGAGCACATCCGTTTTTTGTGGGGTGGATACACACACACACACACACACACACACACACTATGTTCAATATTAGTATTAAGTGCAATAACTTTCATTATCATGCACTGACTCCCCAACAACTGCTATACTATGTGCAATACTGTTATTATTATGTATGTCCTCGTCTAGTCCTGTTACATTGTCCAGCACTGTTGTTTATTATACAATTCAATGTTTACCTGCTAATGTTTACAAAATGTCTGTCACATGTCTGGACTGTAGTTCCCAGAAAGAATGATATTTTGTTTTTCACCATTGCAAGGCTTACTTTGATTTTAATACCTTATGAAGTTACGGCTCTACTTATGAGGTTCCACTCCAGCAAAGATACTGGCTTAGAAGGTAGTGACCTATGTAGGAAGTAGAGAGCAAACAAGCTCACTACATTTGGAAATAGAGCTAATATGTTTGGAACTGAACCAAAATGCAATCTGATAAATGTTCTTCCCTTAGCACTCAGGATTAGACCTAATCTGTATTTGAATCAGAAGAGGTCAAACAAGTTAAGTCATCCTTGGCAAATTTCATTCTGAAATGTCCTTAGAGAAAGAGATTGGGGACTCCAAATTTATGTGGACTAGTTGGGAATTTTCATCACTATGTGACCCTGGGTCAGAGCTGTTTCCTGCCCACTGCCATGGTACTGATAACCAGCCTCAAGCCTTACCCATAATGCCTTCTGTACAAACATCTCCCTCATCTCCACTCTTCCCTTTTCCCCTTCCTCCCAATATAGATAACAGACACATCTGGGCCCTTACTCACAAAGCCTTGGGACAAAGATCCAGAATCAGTCCATTTCTTTTCTAAAATGATCTTGTGCTGAAAAAACGATTTTTTCATGTGCTGAAAAAACGATGTGCTGAAAAAATGGAGCAGATCCATGGACAGCTTTGGATCCATCCCCAAGAAGTAGACTTCTTCTGGATTCTCCTGCTTTGCGTAATTGTCTCTTGCCAAGAAGCCCTGAGTGACTTCAGACTTTCCATTTCAACAGAGCTCATTTTCCCTGGCAGGACAACTTCTGTCGGATAGAGCCAGGTCATTGTCAAACCTCCAAGAAAGAAAAAGTGAGAGAGAGAGAAGTGTGTGTGTGAGGAATCGTTCGGGAGAGGTGTGCTGTTACACTATTCAAATCAACTAGAGTAAAAGAACAGCTTTTTAAGAATTGATTGGCCAGACCCTTGCAGTCAAACAATGCCAGGAACAGCTGCAGTCACAAGTGTAAACACTCCAGTTCTTGTAACTGACCTCTCCATGTTTATCTTAAGAGTTACATTTGAATATGTCCTGCCACTGAACTGGCTCATAAATGTGTTCCTATCAGTGTTTTTCTTTGCTGGGCGGTATTGAGGAGTTCTGGTAGATGGAGCATTCAGTATCATTGAGTCTTCTGGTATTCTTCATGGACTTTTGATCAAACCTAAGAATGACCCTTTGGAGGCCCATTTCACTCTTACCCAGCGGCGATCAATTGTCAGTAGCTGTGAAGTGATTTTGGAATTACTGCTACAATAATAAACGCTATGGACACGATGTTGATGTATTAAAACCCTGAAAGCTTCTTATGGATGAAACATCCTTCTTTCTTAGTTTCACAATCAATGATTTGTGTGGAGATTCATCTGCTCCTTACAGGTTTTAAAATAAACACCACAGTGTCTCCTGCAGATTTCTCAAATTTGGTTCTGAAATCAGGCTTCTGCATTTTCCACTTGCCTTCAGAAGGAACCAGGACTGAACACACTCACACATCTGTTATTGATTTGAGGGGGAACCTGGAACCACTCCATTTAAATATGTCAGTGTGAGCAGTGCATAGGTTAGTATTCACTGACCTCATGTGGGACCTTCTTGCCTCTTGCCATACAGGTGACAGCAGGTCAAGTCTTTTTGTCTGTGTGTGGAAAGTCTGTCAAATGTCTATAACCATGTATCACGTATAGTGGAATATGCAACTTTATATCGACCTCACAGAAGAATAATTTGAGTTAATGAATGCATTTTAGACTAACACATGAAAGCGTATTTTGAAAAGTAAAGTGTCACAAGCTGTTTTTCCTGTTATGCAAACATCTCTATGAAACCTCGAGACACAGTATGCATTTTTTCTCCTACAGTTTCCTGTCTGTAATTTCTTCTTTATCCGCTCTTTTCTGACACTGCAGTGCATATTGTAAGATTATCCAGAGCAGTATTTTTTTGCAAAACTCATTACAGGTCTGAGACCAGTTTTAGGGCTTCTTTTACCCTGGTGTTAATCAAGACCATAGCAATCAAGACTGTTCCCAGATCAGGTGAAAGAACAAATGACAAATGGCCTTTCGGTCACAGCTTGGACTGGTTTGCTGTGCTGTCTTCCATGAAGACAATGAGCCAGAAACATCTGAAGCTCTCTCTCTGGTGTTCCGCTGGACAGGGTGAGACAGATGTGTGTAATTTGACTTGAACTATTGAACTGCATGCCGTCAAACTGTTTATTATCAGAGGTCTGGCACATACTGGGTTGTGCAATATGTGAAGGTCATGTTATTAGGCAATATTGCACAATGGTGCGCGGCATCAGCCGCGAGGAGTTTGAGAAAAATGTTACTAAAGAATAAAAACTCTAAAAAAACAGGGGCATGTTGAAATGTGTATACAAGTGACTTCAGTCAATCCAATCATACAATGGTAAAACAAACCATCATGCACAATAACTGTGTGTGGAGTTGCTTCACGTTTTCCATTAGGGCAGCCTCACAGACTCACATTTTTGGAATGAGACTGGCCTAAATCATAATTAATGATCACTGGAGTTTAGAGCTAGAGTTTATTGTGCTCAACTGAGCAGTCCATTGTGCACTTTCTAGTGTGCTCTGTCTTGCAGCCCTCACACCTCTGATAGCTCACAGAATGCTGCAGTATGTATATACAGAAGGGAAACACATTCTAAAGGGATTTAGAGAAAAGAGACACTGTCCATGTACATTCTCGAGTGGTGACACGAACAAACAAACATGCCGCTTTAGAAACGAATCAACAACATTTTTGTAAGGGAAAATAAAATGAGTGAAGCTATTAAATCATCTCTGATTTAACACTGTTATACACAGCTCATCACAAAGAGGGACCGCAAAATATGCCTGCTGACATGCTCTTTAGGAAACTTAATAGCCACAAAAAAGCACATTAAAAACACTGCGAGTTGCTTAAATTTTTTATTTCCAGAAAATTAATTGGCAATATATTATGAATATGTAATCACCCAAATCTAATAACCACCTAATAAGGTGCTTGAAGATTTGCCTGTGTCACAGCTGGAAGAGATCTGCCCGCATTCCCATTGTACGGGCTCAGGGGGCAGCGATGGCCCTCCCCAGCTGTCCTCAGCGTTGTGGGAAAGCCTGAGCCTCTTCTACATCAGTGCCAGAAAAGATTCAACCCCTAAAGCGCAGTGTGAGTGCCAGTAACCAAGAATGCTAACTAGCGTGACCGCTAACCACCCAGAGACTGAACATCATACAAAGAATAACCCTGCTGAAAAGAATGGAAGGAAGAAGGGGAAACTGGGAAAGATGTGATCACTAGAAATTACTCAGCTCTTCCAAAACCCATAACAGGTAATCACAACTAAACAGTGTTGCTTTTCTCAAATCAACACATATTTGTCACATATAGTCTTGAGCACAAGGCCCAAGTTTTTAGCCCTGAACAGTATTACCCCTGTTTCTCAAGTCTTATGATGCCTGTGCTCGTAATGAGCAAGACAGCTGTGTTTGTTCTCCAGCAGTGCATGCTCACATAAGGCTGGGTAAGAATTGTTTTTCCTTCTCTGCCCTCTGTGAAGCTGGAGAACTCGCAGCTGCAACTTAAGGACTGCAAGCAGAAGCTGCGTGTCCATTCACACTGAATTTAGACCCAAGTGGATTCTGAATGCTCTGAATCCAAAGGTCTTTAAACGGAGAGTCATGTCATTATTTTCAAACGCTCTTCCTTTTATTCAGTTGGACACAGGTTATTATCAAAATGTCCAAGCTGGTTTATATACAGAATTGTATATTGTATTGAGATTTGAACCTAAAAACTAAAAATAAAACTAAAACTCAAACATTATAATAGACTTCATAAAAGGAACTACTGTGGTCCATGAAGGTAAGAAACCAAAGAAGTGATTGAAATGAGTGAGAGGAGGATCAAGACAAAGAGAGAAAGACAGAGATATAAAGAAACAGAAAAAGTACACTTCTTTTTGCAAAATAACCTATCCTGACAGCAATAGTAGACCGCAACTGCCTGACTGTGACAGATCTTTCACCTGATACAGATCCCACATGAAGCTCTCTTCCTTTTACATTCGGAGGTCAGGCTCTTTTAGGAGTGGCCATGAGGTCAGAGGTCAAAGTTCAGTCAGTGTTCACAGGAAGTGCATCCGCTGCAGGCCCTGGTTAAAGCCCTTTTGCAGAACTCTGTTTAATGGCCCAGACAGTCGCTAGGGAGACCCGCTGTTTCCCGTGCTGTACAGGAACCACCCTGCAACTTCAATCTTTGTAGGCTGGTGAGTCACAAAGGAGATTTGGTTCCTCTGATTTCTGTTCTCTGTGCACATATGTGTAGGTGTGTGTGATGTGCATGTAAGCACACATTTGTGCAAGTGTTTCTATACCAAAAAGAGTTGCGTTTCACTGTAAACCGGTTTGAAAGCAAAAGGTTAAGCTAATCTTTGACCATCTATGGCTTAAAGTTAGATTTCCATTAAGCTGTTTTCAGTTCTTAGAATACGCATTGGAAAAAAATAAGAGATGAGTTCTCTTTGATATCCCAGTTGTTTCTCATAGAAAACAATGCTGAGGTTAAACGAAGAACAAATGGGGACTTTTAGATTAAACTGGCTGATTTTTCTCATGAGAAAGAGATCCTAGCAATCTTACGTTTCCTCTTTGAGAAGAGATCTCTCTGTTCAGATTTGATTCCATTGTCTGCAATAAAAAATCCATATGAACTCCATGTACTAATTTATACATGTTCATATGGATTTTTTATTGCCGACAATGGAATCAAATGCAACAATCCGGGCAATCTAAGTTATGTTAATGTTATGCTATATTCTAACTTCATGTCAACAGTTGTGAGATTGTCCATTGTTTTTCTCCTTAACAGTTTTCGGAAAAACATCTGAGACTGTGTGTACCTGTTTCACACCCCCTGAAACTATTGACTCAGATCATGTTTGCACAAAGCCCACACATTCACCCTTCAGCATCTCCACATCTCGCCCACTTTGTTAGCATAAAGGCCATCTACAGGAACACCACCACACACCCATAGATGTGAACCTGCCAGAGCTAGATGGCTCACTGGCTCATCTAAAGGCCATAGCAAGGGGAATGTTTGCTTATTTTATTGGTTTCAGGTGGAGAAATGCTTCCAAAAACACAAGACCCAGTGACCCCCGAACTTCCTCCCCATGTAACTGCAGCACGAGGCACATCCGGTGTAGACGCGGCAGACACTAGACTAATTTACACTGGGGAGGAACTCTCAGGTGTGGTTTCTGTTCTGTGGTTCAGAAGATGCTGTATATTTTTAGATACTTAAAAAAATATATTTCACTTTGTGCTGTGGTTTTCTTGAATTACTTTTAACTCATTTTAAGACCTTTGAAGGTTTATTCGACTTGGCTGGGAATGTCGTGTCTCATACCTGAGGGGGAAACCTCTGGCGGATGGAGAGGCAAAATCATCCATGTCAAATCAAACCAACAGATGCAACAGCCAAAGAACACTCTAGTTCCTTACTGGTCTAAAACAAAGCTGCTATTTCTCTAAGCAACCCATTTTAGTACACATACAACCATAATGCATTTATCATGAATAAATTGTTTCAAAGAGATGCGTCAGTGTTTGAAGTCGCTTTTAGAAACGTATGAAACAGATTAAATGAAGACAGAGCAATGCAGCGTGTGTTTTATTAGTGCCTAGTGTACCCATGAGAAAAATAAACTCATAATATAGGATCCTTGTAGCATTTATAATTGGCTATGATTATATGCCTGAAATATACTGCTGGTGCAGCACTCAACATGAATCTGAATGTCTCACAAACAGGAAAAACTCAAACACAAGATGACAATCCTGTAAATATATTTTATGAAATAAACTGAAGAGCTGATTAATTTTAGGTGGGGTGTGCTGAAAATTCCTACAAAACTATCTAGGTCATAAAGTCAGAAGCCATTCATGCAGATATGTCATCAACCATATCAACAATAAAAGTTTAAAAGAACCACTAAACAATACATCTGCCACCATAACAACAAACATACAGCTACCTTTTTAAAATATTACAGTATTCTGTTCAAGACAGAGGTTGGTTTTACTGTTCATACATACTGTATGTATATGTACTGTTATAGTAACTCTATATAACTAATATAGTAGATGTTTTTAGTCCATTTATAAATACAGCTCTTGAAAACCTCATATTTACAATGTAAACTGAACCTGACACCTGACAGGTTCCCAGGCTTACAAACTAACAAAAACGATGATAAACTAAAAGAAAAATATACTGGACAGTACTGACCTTGTTTATTAACCTCAGTAAATGAGAGCAAGAACCACTATCCTCAAAGTGTCCCGTTATCTCTGTTTTCTACAATATCTTGTTTTCTTCTGTCGCACTTTCTGTTACCTCCTCTCTTGTATCTCCTCCTCTGACTGTTTCTCAGGAGGAAATGAATGGATGGCTCACACAGTGCTGTTCTACTCACACAGCCTGGGTCACATGACCAGGCTGAATTAAGAGAGGGGGTGGACCCTTGGGCTGCCAGGCTAGAAGACAAGGAGTGTGCGTTTGTTTGTGTGGGTGTGTGTGTATGTTCTCTGTAAGTATGTGCGAGACAGAAAGTGCCAGACTTTGAAAATGTGTCAGCAGTGTTGCTTTTTTTTTACTTCTTTAGTAGAGAGGGTACAGAACAAAGTACAAAAGTACAAAAAGTAAACAACTTGAAGTGAGAAGCCACAAAAAACACTCCCCAAAAACAGAGGCAGAAAGATGCCTAAATGAGAAGAGAAGCATCTAAATGATAGAGAAATGAAATTGTTTGGATGGGAGTGTTATCTTTAATAGCATCATCTGCTTACACAGACAAAAAAATCACTAATTCACCAATTAACAGAGACCCAGCATGTCGATGACCTGGCAAAATAAATGGTATGTGTCCTGCTCACCAACCAGAAATACATTCACAGCATACAGGTGTGTATGTGTGTAACCTCTGATGAACAAGGAAACCTCAAGCACATTACTTAAGATAAGGCAGGTCTGCAGATCTTTGCTAAAATATTATTGTAGCAACTGACATGACCGTCCAGAGCAAGCACTGAAGCCCTCCCTAGCATATGTGTGTGTGTGTGCTAATTGAGGAAGTCTGGGGGATGTGTGTGACTCCTTGGAGGCCATTTGTCAGTTGCCATAGCGACCTGCTCTCCCACCTTGTGTTGGTCCTGTGCTTTTGTGGTGGTGTAAGAGGAGGTAGAGGACTCTGTCTTTCTCTTTCCACCCCCTTTCTCCGAGATGCTGTTTCTCAAAGCTGTTAAAAGCATCCTTTCCAATCTAACTATTTGGCTGTCTTAGTTAAAGCGAACAGGTTGACTGTAATGAGAAATTTGTTGTTTGCTGATAAAGAATGAAATTACTTTGCAGACTGTGAAACTGTATGTGTGGCTTTAGTTCAAAAGTGTAAGTGTTGCAATTTTTAAAAATAGAGCACAAGAATTTAAAGTTTAAAAGGAGATTAGTTAGTGGTTTCATAAGAAGCTTGGAATGGTCATACATCACACAATCTGGTAGAAATGTTTTTTTTGACATTTTTGTAAAAGGTGGGAAGATTGACAGAACATTATCTGCTTTGGACTTTGGAACACGGTTAATTTTACATCATTTAAACTGCATCCAGTGAGATATTGCACTGTTGACTTTGGCTTGCTCATCGCCAGCACTTAAAATGGATTTCTAAGGGCTTGTGTTCAGTAAGCCCTTAGATACCGAGAGAGAAATTGAAAAGGATAGTGTGAAAAAAATCTGTAACTTTTAATTATTATGTATAATCACCAAGCTTCTGCAGAAGCCATGATGGTGGCTTGTATAAATAAATTTAGCTGCTTTTGCTAAGTGTCTAATTTAAGCAAAGAACAACGAATGATGTCAATTCAGTCATATTGAGTGAATTGTTTAAAAATATTATATGAAGTACAATTATGTCATTCTCAAGATGAAGAGATAAACTGAAAGAGGTTGGAAGAGGTTGGCAGTCACTCTGTATGTATAGTGCTAGCCAGGTTGCTAGAAGAGTCAGTGGAGCATGCCGCTAATGCGAAGCTCAGGGCAAGCGTATGCCTGACTGCTCGAGCATTTGCCCTGTACACAGCTTTAATAAAGAGAAAAGTACCATGCCAGCCCTGTTAAGGTGTTTATGAGCGTACAGGAATTCCTGAGGGTCCCAACTGAAAAGACCAGCTTAGACAGGCATACATTTCCATGCTGGTCCATGCCAGATTATGATGTTAGTGTTGGTTTGGCACCAGTCAAGCTGGTGAACCAGCATAGCCATGCTGTTCAAGCAAAATATGCTGGTCAACCTGCATTGAATTGTTTTTTTTTCTGGCAATGCTGGGTGACCACAGAATTCTTGCTGGTAAAGCTAGTTAAGAAGACTGAACATCTTTTTAACGGGGTGTGATGGAAGTTGAAAGAGCTGATTATTAGAACGGAAAATGTGGAGAGTATGTGCTCTTTGTACGCATACTATCATGGACAGATTTTATAGAGTTGTTATTGTGCATGTGCAGATTTGTGTTTGACTTCCAGTTGGACCTTGTTACAAAGGATGACTGAGTAGCTGGCATGAATTGAACCACGTCCCCTTACACACACACATATACATACACACTGACCTAACCTAAACAAACTTTTATATTGTTTCAGCTGAACCAGACTGTGAGACAGAGACAGAGAGAGAGAGAAAGAGAGAGAGAGAGAGGCCTATCATGGTCACCTAAACATACAAGATGTAGTTAGTATTAGACAGATTGCTTTCACTATTTTCTAAAAAAAGACAAACACTGTTAAGGAGTGCAGCATATTGCAGCAAATAGGCTACAGGCTGTCAAAGCTTAGGAACAAACTAAGCAATCAAACCGAGTGACTAGACTGCATCCACACATGCTTGCTTTAAAAACCTCTCGTAATGTTAAAGTATTACAGACTGACGATCATTTAATTGTTTAATCTAGGAGGGATATTTTGTGTTTGGTTCTGAAGCGTGACACTGGTTTTACCACCAACACATGAATACAAACAGCAGCACACATAGTGTGTATTATGGGTAATTGATTATACTGGACACTGGGTGCACATTATGTAACCTGCTGTGACCAAAAGGACGTTTTCAAATCTAACGCAATGCAAAAATGGTTTGAACAAAGTACCAACTCTACACTCAGCAGTAATTCTTATGAGAATCACCTTCATAACCACTCCTGAATCAATAAGCAACTCTCCCAGAACAAATCAATACCATCCCCTGTGGTTTATACAGAAAAAATAGACATATTGCTTAGTGCCCCGATTCAGACCGCTCCTTAGTTTGCTGTGAATTTAAAAAGCATAACTTTGGACCCTTCCTTTCAGGCTCATATTTGCCTTAGGATTTCATTGTCAGTGGTTTTTCCTTCCATTGTTTTTTCAATGTTACAGTCTGGTGTATTTTTTTGGATCCTTAGATAATGTATTTCTCAGTGTTGTAAGACTCCTTTAGACTCTCACTGCCAAAATCAGCCATACTGACCACCCCCCACTGAGTCTGCAGGGGGCCGAAGAGTTTATGCATGCGGAGGGAGTGTGTGCGCATGTGGGTAAATGTATGTGCGCTTGAGGAAAGTGTTTCCTCCTTGCCATTATTCCCACAGCCTCCATTTTCCTGTTGTGTTCAACATCTCTGATACACACAAACATACACAAGCAAACAGAATCTCCAACATATTCATTATAGACTGTTCTTGTTTTTTTCTTTCCTCTCTCGCTTTCCATATCTGCCTGTTAGTTTATCCCTGCATAACCCAACTGATGGTTATTGAAATTGCATGGTTGGTATCAGTGAAATTCCACTCTGAACCGTTGTACTGTAGCTGTTGATGAATTATTGCCAACATTCACTGGTAATTAATTCCAGAGGCCATATTGGACAGACATCATTTATGGGAAATGTATTTGAACAAATAACATCGTATTCATTTGTCTGTACCCGTAGGGTGTGTGGTAATGCTGGTCGACTCTAGGATACACACATATGCAGGCACACACTCTGCCACGTCGTTTGGGGTCCACTCCCTGGCCCCCCTTACAGCCCGCAGTGCAGACTAGAGAAACAGTGGGAAATGAAAGACAGCTTTACGGCATGGTGAAGGGAATGCTCGGACGATGAGAACATGTAGTGGAGAGAAGTCAATAAGGGTGGGAGGGGGATAAGGGGGGTGCCGGAGAGTAAGGGGGGGCTGATCCCTGGCCTGTGGAAAAAGAAAGGAAAGGAAAGCGAGGAAGAGAGAAAGTAACAGGTCATGATTCAGAGGAAAAAATAGTTTTACAACTGTGTTCAGATTTCAAGTGTCTTTTATATAGATCAGTCTATGTTAAACCAGACAAAGGATCAGTTTCACCCTTCCTCTGTATGTTGAACAAATTAAAGTGTTCCTTCACCCAGAAATGAAAATTCTGTCGTCATTTATTCACCTTTAGGTCATTCCAAAACTGTATGACTTTTTTTTGAGGAATTCAAACTTGACTTAATTCTTCTTATCCCTGCAATCAAAGTAAATGATGACTGAGGCTGTTCTCTGAGGTTTCCTTTAACAACATCTCCATTTCTTTAACATGGAAAAAAGAACGTCATGTGGGTTTGGAACAACATGAGGATGAGTAAATGATGACAGAATTTTCATTTTTGGGTGAGCTATCCCTTTAAATGGTTTGGCAACCTAAATAGGTTAACAAATGACTTAAACATCAGAACAGAATGTGACTACAACTTCAAAACATTTGCCTGACTCATTTACTATTGGCACACACAACCCAGACGCATATGGCATTGAGCTGTCATGCCTGTTACCATGTATCACAGGAAATAACCTTACGGGAATAATCGTCTGATAAACAGAACCTGTGCTGATAAAACTCACAGCGCAATGTTTGCTACAGTTTAGATGATGGGACAAGTTGTGAAGGTTCCAGCTCAGGGGGAATGAAGGGGAGTACAGGAGAAGTGGAAAAGAGACAAAAAAGAACAGAGTAGCCAACAATGTGACAAAGGAATGAAAATGATAGAGTGGCTGCAAAAAAAAGAGATGAGTGAGGGAGAGCATAAATAAGAGGTTATTTTCAAATAAGTGCCTCAGTAAGACAAAAGAGAGTGGGCGAGAGACAAATAGAGAGGGGGAGTAAGATGTGGGGGGAGCTGTTGGTGAGGTCTGAAGCTCTTATTCTGTCTCCTAATGGAATCAGGGCTCCCTGATTTTCAAGCGAAATGTGAGTACAGGGTCTAACCTCAGCATTCCAGCACACACTGTCTCTCAGACCAACCTCAATATCCATCTTTCTGTGTCTCCCTCTCTCCTAATTTTACAACAAATATGCTTATTCTTGTGTCAGCCTTATGAAATGTATTCTCTTGCATAGGCTTGCTTTATTTCAGTAGCTATGTTTTCTGGCCTGCGTTGATTAAGAAGCCAGGTGTATATTGTAGGCACTTCAATAAACATGGCTTTTAAACATGGCTTCCGTTGAGCCATGAGTCTACTTGCTAGCTGGAATTAGGTGTTTAGAAAACATTTCACTGTACAGAAATCTGTGTAGTGCGCGATTAGTCATTGAGAATTCATTAGTTTTCCTGCAAGTAAAGTTAGGTCTGAAAGCTAAAATAAATTTTGCTTTTTTATTACAGAATACCGCACAGTATATGCTTTATTTTGCACATTTTTGCTCATAACTTTGTATACTGAACATTTTGTCAATGTAGTAGGTGATGTGGCCTTAAAAAGTGTTAGTGTGCATACTACGTAGTGCAGAAATACGAGTATAATATACTATTCCATGCATAATCCAATAGAAAGTTCATTTGCATTAGTACACTGATTCATAGTTGCATGGGTGCATCATTATATGCATCAGTCATTCAAAAAATGACAGCAACAGAAAAGTATGTCACCGTCTAATCAGCACATTGACACGCAACCCATGCATTACTTTAGTACAGCTAAGCCTCTGACAGTCTCAGAAACCTCACGTTCTCTCTGCAGCACTGTTTTCATAATGCCACAGTGAACAGACTGACAAACGATTCTTCCGCTGCCTCACCACAATGTGCATGATCTTCTGTCTCACCAGACTCTGCATATCTCACTACACAGCTGAGTTCAATCAAAGTGCCTTGCTATGTTGTATTGGTTTGAAAGTGAGATTTCAAATGTTATTACAAACTGTTTGTCTTGTGTGTCTTTCTTATCACAGACAGTGGAAGTAGATGCATTAGTTGGTGTGTATTGGAACTTACTTCCATCTGACACACCAGTTTTGTTCTCACCTCTCCGACACCACAAGGCATCACCATAGCAACCTCTTACTCTATCACCCACTCTCGGTCCTGTTGAGAACACATAATATGGTGACACACACACACACACACACATAAGCACATGCATAGATGACCTTACCTTACTCTATTCATTTAATAGCCATTTAAAGGTACTAAACTAGAAATTGCACAGAATATTCTAATTTTAATATAGGAAGATTCTTGCTTATTTGAACCTAAACCTCTAACCCTAAAGGTTTACTTAAAGTGAAATCGAAGAACGAACTGGTGTAACACCATTTCAAATAAAATACGGCCAAAATGAAGATTGCTTAGAATTCATTTCAGTATGAAGTGGCTCACCAATGCAAACTAGCACGAAAGTTCGCTCTGGCTGGTAAACACTGGTAATGATGGGTGTGTTCTAGATCCTCTTTCTTTAACATGGTAATCTCTTTTGGTTTATTTCTTTATTCATTCCACAGAGGTCAGACATGAACCATATCCAAATACTCAATAACTCAATCTAAACCTCATCTCCAGAAAAGGGGGGTTTGAATATGTGAAAAGAATGAACCATTGCTCCTTTTTTAACTTTGTTTTGCCACCTAGCAAAGTATTATAAAGAAGTGCATTTGAAAAGAGTACATTTGTGTAGCTCAACATGTTCGTCATTATTGCATTGTGGCATGAAGTTTTTAATTGTTAGAGAGTCGGGCTTGTAACCCAAAGGTCACAGGTTTGAATTCCAAAGATGGCAGGAAATGACTGAGGTGCCCTTGGGCAAGGCCCCTTTACCTCAGTTGCTCCAAGGGCACTGCAGTGATAGTTGCCCATTTGCTCCAGCTGTGTGTGTGTTCACTACTCACTGGATGGGTTAAATGCAGAGGTCAGTTTTTAAGCATGGGATACTGTGCTTGACAAATACATCAAGCACAGATTAAAGATTTTTGCTAAATAACTCGGATAGCTTCGGATGTGAGCGATTCTCCAAAGTGTCATTCTTATTAAAAAGAGAATATTGTAAAGGTTTTGTAAAGGGATTTTGAGGAACACCCAAAGAAAAAACCCTTTGGAAACTGTATAGAGACAGGCTAGCAACCACTGGCATCGTTACAGCTAGTTTTGCAAGGCCAAGTTTCACTTAATAAACATTATAAAATGTAGTTGTTCTTTTATGATTGGAAGCAACCGATGTTCATTATTAGAGTGCAGGATTTAACCAATTTTGTTAGCTCTGAATCAAACAGTTTTTCATTTGTCATCAAATATTTGTAAACCCTGCAAAAGGGTGTGGGTCTGGATAGTAGTAGAAGTTTCAGATGTGTTAATGTGAGTAAAATTTGCCCTTGGCCGGGCTAACACATCTGGCCGCCCAACTTCACTCCCTTATCCCTCCCTCCTCTCACATGTCTGATGGGTAATGCCAGATCAGGACAAAGCTACAGTGTTTAGGGCTCTGTACTGCTGTGCCAGTACTACACTGAACAGCTGGACACCTCCAGGTGAAATAGACAACCAGTCAGTGGGCAGGGACAAAAGATACATCCACAACAACACACACGCATACCCTTAAGCTCTACACCAACTCTACAGTATATGGAGCATTTCAGTGGGTGGAATTACACAACATAAAAATAAATGTGTATTGGTGCAAGACGAGAGAGTTTTCATGTTTCAGAGGTTTAACATTATTTAAACCTTTTAATACATTTACTTGTTGAAAATATTAAAAGATTATTTAAAGAAGAAATTAAAAATGGCTAATCCCAAACTGTGTGAAGTGTAGCTCTGGCTTTACTTAGATGTTTATTTTATTACCAAACTTCATTGTTGAGTGTAAGTTTATGCAAACTTACACTGCCAAACCATTTCTGGTCCCCTTTTGCATATGTGGATTAGTGTATATATCCAGCCATGCCTTTAAAACCACATACTCTAAAAAGAGAGTGTTTGAAACAGCATATCACCTTATATTTGTGTGGTCAACTTCACAGCCACTCCAAACTGTAAACTCATTTTCTTTGCATGTTTCTCCAGTTATTTAGTTTATTTCATCCAGTGGCTTTCAGAATCCAAGAATCACAATCAAAAATGCCAAAATTGCAATGCCAGGATGAGAATGGAAATCGGCTGTAGTTTGAGAATTCTGTGCCAAGGGAGGGATATAAAAAATATTGTAGACCTACTTTACCTTGCTAAGAACCTTGTAGAACCTTGTAACTGAAGAAAAAATACCTACTGTTGTGTTCGCTCTGTCTGTGCATTAACTGTAAACTTATATATTTGTTTGTCATTAATGAGAAGGAAAGCAATAACCCAGCTAATATAGAATGTTCTCTGAATGTTGGCTAATGTTCTCAAGGTATCAAAGAAATTCTTGCAGTAAAGTCGGAACATTTTTCTAACGTTACATATCTTATATCAAAGCATTATTCTTGAATAGTTTAAGAATGGTAAAATTAAAAATATGTTTGAATAACGTTCTTATAACCAAGCAATAATGTTAATACATTTTACATAATACATTTACATAATACATTTACATAAATTCTAAAATATTTACGTTTTGAATGTTCCTGAAACCTTTACAATAATGTTTTAAACACTTTTGTTACTCGAACATTACAGAAACATTCTTACAACCTAAACTGTTAGCTGGATTTTTTTCCCCCATGAAAATCATGTTTTGCACCCCTTTTGTTTATGTTCTAATCTTACGCCACAAAAAGACACGTTATAGACATTACAAATCAGGCTAGGCCTGTTAGATGTCTCTCTATAGTGTTGTCACCTACTAGTAAAAGGGGAACAAGTATAGAGGGACAGATAAATGTGTATTGCTCTGTAGAGCTAAAGATCTCTTTATCACTCTCCAAGCAATAAAGCAAAGATGTAGAACATAGCACACTGCATGACCTCGTTTCTGTCTGTGGCCTGTTTCACGAGTTCGCACTAACATGCAATCGCAAATGATCACTGATGCGTATTTGGCGTGCTGTCCGGGGGGAGGGCTCCGAGCTCGGAATTTGGCCCGA
>JAZGTJ010002882.1:0-11733 GCA_036877575.1 Botia almorhae | reverse complement strand
ACGGAGGTGAAGGACGGCTATATATATGCGTCGTTGCGTGCTGATTGGTTGGATTACATGACCGTGCTCCTCCCGAACTTAGTTAATAAAACTTCATTAAGTGGAAGACAGGTGAAGTTTTTTTAAAGAGTGTGTAACCGGCAACACTTTAACCACAGGAACTGGAGAAATAATTAACATTTTTTCCAACTATGAAAAGTATTTGACTATGAAATATTCACTTGACAAAAAATGTAAATGTAAGGCATTTTATTTATTTATTTGATAGTAGATTTAAATATGTTCAACCAGATTCCTGTACTTAAATCCTGTTTTGTATTTTTAATTGCAATAGAAACCGCAGAACTGGTTAAAGATCAACAGCAAAGGACAGCTTCCACTAACATCCTGTGTAGAGCTGCCAGTATGCTTTGAAACCTGTACCGCTGTCTATGGTTTCATCAGACGATAACAACATGATAAAGTGTTGGTGTGTGTATGTGACAGCAGACTAGTCACACAGGAAACCAGTGGGCAGACAGGCTTGTTCATTGCTCCAGCTTTGGTTAACACTTCCTGTCGCTGGATGAAGCACTTCCTGTTTTAGTTCCAGCTGTTGAAACCACCTCGGAGTGTAAGTTACAGTCATGTTACCATTTTTATGTGATAGAAAGTGCATCTTACCCTGCATATCTAGTTTAACATAATTTCTGCTTTTGAAACTTCCTGTTCAATTAAGGAAAAAGAGCTCAAAATATCAAAAACTAGAGTTTAACACACCCTCTTATGTTTTAAATTTTGATTCAACTTATATTTAACAGAAAAATTCACCTAAAGATCAAAATGTCATTAATTCATCATTATACAATCCTGGAGCCATATTCTGTTGTTTACTTCTGTGAAACACTAAATGTGTGGCATAGTTAATAAAATGAGAGACCATGCACCAGAAAGAAATATTTTCAGAGAGTAAACTTAGGGAATAACAACTTACATTTTGAATTGTTCCTCACAAAACTATTGCATGGCCTCAAAAGATATAGGTTATATGGGGTACTTTTATTGTGCTTGTAGGTTCTTGGAGCATTACTAACATGGTCACCATGAACTTTTATTGACAAGAGACTGGTGGCGATTTTCTGACATAAGAAAATCAAACCTGTACCATCTACCTGTACCAAAATATTAATATGGGGCGACATATTAGTAAAAATAACAGTGTTCTAACTTTTGGTGAACTGTCCTCACCGACAGCATTTAACAACGCTTTTACAGTGACTCTTTGGCGCCATTTGCTGGTCATTGTTACCAAAACAGGTAAGCGCATGTCATCAGGCTTTAGCAGCAGGGGGCGTGGCATATATTTAAACTTCATTCATGAAGTCTCATCATCGCTATATACACGCACTTGTCTCTGTGCAAACACGCAGTGGTCTTTCACGCCTACTTCCTCTACTTTATCATTGAACAGGAACTTTTCTGTGCCTGCTTGCAGTAAGAATTTACTGGCTCGGTGGATAACGGTGTACTGGACCTGAAGCAGTTTGTTGTGCACTTAAGGTGTGAATTTAAAAATAGAGAGTTTGCTGAAGTCGTGGTGGAAGCACGCGCTGGCAACAGGAAACACCTTGGACTTTTACGTCGAAACTTCTGGGAAGTGAGAATTTAACAATTGTTACGGAAAATACATAAACGTAATTCAATCATAAGTTTAGGGTAAGTTTGTAGGGTCTTGAAATGTCTGTCAAAAAAGCCATAGGTGCGTGATGTCATAAATCTGTGCCGTATTTTGAGGTAGAAGAGTTGTTGAGATGTTGAGAATTAATGTTTGTTATGGTTGTTAAACGCATGCAGGTGCGAGTGATGGAGTGGCGTTTGCAGTCTGCAGTCAGCTGTGAGCTCGCGTTCCAGGAGGCGCAGAGATGGCTCGAGGTAATGACGTCATTAGCAGGTGCCCTTAACTGGTCACAAGAATTTATTTTTATTATTGGCATGTCTTTAAAAAAAGTCATCACATTTAAGAACGTATACTGAGTGCTCTCAGGAAATGGTAGCTAGCTAGAAGCTGAATAGCTGTATATTAGATAGTCCTTACCAGATCCTCTAGTTTTCTTCTTTGTCAATAAATGCAAATTTTGAATAATGATGTAATATGCTTTGTTTTAATCAGCGTGGCTTTTATTACCCACAATTTGCTTAGACATTACTTTGGAATCAATAAAGCTTGTGTCATAGTGCTTTACCATAGCATGGTACAATTATAATTTAGCTATGATAATTTAATAAAGAATGGTACTGAATAAATGTTACATTTATGTGCTGTATGGTATTTACATATTATGGTACTGTAAAATGTACTTTAACTACAGTGATAATAACCTGATACAGGTCTAGAAAGTACCATGATAGCACAATGGTACTTTTAAATACTTGTGTGGAGTTTTGCATGGTGGATGTGTTCTTGTGGTTTGTTTTAGCTGATGGCCACTATTTAAGAGCTTGTATCTCACCACTGAAATCAACCACAATTTCCTGAGAACCTGCTGCCATCGCTTCAGCCATTAGAAAGACATTGGTTGTTATTGCACATGATTCATGCATATGTTAAGTTATTAGTGGTTGTTTGCAATGATTTTCAAGTTAATTTGCGTACTGTGTCATGTGTTTGCAAATCTGTGATCTGGGATAAAATATCAGAATGGGGTTTCTGTTATGATCTTTTGGGGTCTGGATTTAAAATGCTCGTTTGGGCAACACAGGTCTTTTGATGAAGTCTGTACACAAGCAGCCATTGATGGAGAACATTCCATGTGCCCAAACAAGCTGATGATCAGGATGAGGAATTGGGACCAGGCACCAGGCATGGATGCTTCAGTGCCTCTCAGTCTGAACACAAAGGACCCCTGAGCTGTTTTCTACATTCTGCTTGCCAAATGCCCACTCCACCACATGACCGGTGCAGTCAGGTGCCCGCTTGCTTGGGGCACCTCAGTCTCCAAACATAATGTACTGCATGTGTGAGTGCTAGTGATTTTAGGTCCGGTTTGATTGTGCACAGTTATAATGTGAGCTTGCGATGACTTGTTGGATGGCCATTAGGATTGACAGGATTCAATATGACAGCAAAAATGTGTAAGTGTGGTTTGAGAGCTGCCTAAACTAGTACCAGGATAGCATTAGTTGATTTGAGACTGTTCCCTTTGGGTTTGCAGAGAAAGGTTTGTTCCTTTAATAAATCATAGGGACTTGTGATTGTAGATTGTGTGTTTAGTCTTGCAGTATGTTTTGTGTGTTCCGTGACAACACAACAACACAATGGGTATGGTTTACACTTTGATATGTTTGGATGCTGTATTTCTGTGATGAACTGTAGTTTCCTGTCTGTGGACAACTAAGTTCCTTCATCACATATAAAAACTATTTCCTTATTTAAATAGTATTTGGTATGTTTGTGTGGAACAGGAAGTGACCAAGAAGCGTTTTGGAAGCACAACCTTTCGGGTGGCCTTAGAGGATGGGGTCCTTCTGTGCGAGTAAGTGCCAATAATATAATCCTTTATTTGAAATGTAACAAAAGAGCCTCTAATTTGGAGGATCACTTAAAATCGCCTTCATTGTCATTTTTCCTTGTTTATCATCTGTTTTCAGTCTGATCAACGCACTTAAACCAGGAGTCATCAAACGAGTGAACAGGCTATCCACTCCTATTGCAGGCTTGGTAAGCATTTTAAAACTAGTTTAATTGTAGGAGGACAGTCAGTTTGATTTAAATAGTTAGCCTAACATAGCTTAACAAGATATGTTGTACTAGTAAAAGCAATTTCATTCTGAACAGAAAAACTTGTAATTAAAAGAACTTGCATTAAACAATTAAAACAGTTGGTGTAAAACAACAAATTTCTCCAGCAGTCTGAATGAAGCTGTTAAACAGATCAAGTATATTTATTTACAGTCTGTGCACCAAATATTTTTCCATGAGTCTAGAGGATTCCAGTTTTCAATGCTGAGAATTAAATGTGGGTCAGCACCTGACACTGTCTTCTTTAGTTCCCACCCCTTTCCTGTTCAGCCAGCCCACCGCCCATGCTGGTCTTAGTGTAACTCCACCACACAGGCTTCTTTAACTTCTATGAGTTAAACGTATTGTGTTGAGTGTTTCAGCTTTAAGGGTTTCATCTAACCTGCCATTTACAGTAGCTGCAATAGTCATTCCTTGTCTCTTCTTATCAGGATAATGTGAACGTATTTCTAAAGGCTTGTGAGAAACTAGGCCTCAATGAAGCTCAGCTGTTCCACCCTGGAGATTTGCAGGATGTGTCCACCCGCGTGACAGTCAGGTGAGATGAGCAAATGCTTATTGTTGACCTTGTGGTTACGTTGAAATGAAGTTAAATGTGTTGTCTGTGTTTTCTATGTATCTCCTTGATTATTTTATACAGTATAATTAAACAAAGTTTTGAATATCTGAAGCATACCCTTCTGTCAATATTTAAGTTATTTGTGCTGCTTTGAGGATGCAAGTCTTGCCTGTCATGAACCGGGTTTATTGGAATAGTGTCTGCAGTTGTTTCATTTCCATACCACACAGAGGACTAGATAGAGCTGTCATTGAGGCATGTCACACCAAATCATCCTCATAGAATGACACCTGACCAATCCAGAGTCACGTTTCAGTCTATTTCCACAAGGTTCCCTGTGGAAATATTTGGAATAAAATCTGATGGCGATTTAATGACAAGCATTAAATGACAAGAGAAAATAGATATTACTGGAACATACTGTAGTGCCGTCACGGCATTAAAACCTCATCGTGAAATGCTGTTTGCAGTCTATTTTACTTGCACAAAGAGACTTATTTCCGATTGAAACCACAGATTGGGATTAGATTTTATCTAGCAGAAATCGCTTGGATGGGTAATGAAAAGTGGTCTCTGTGCCACTGGTCGTTTGAAGGCAAGGAGTTAAAATAAGATGGCTTGATGATGTCACTTGAAAAGGAAAGTCATTTTAGAGGGAGTGCCGATGTGTGTAGATATGTGGGTAGTAATAATAGTGTTGTTATTAAACATGTTAGGCCTATGCCTACAGCAGGTTTAATGACCTTTGTTAAACTGTAGCATAAGAGCATTCATTGACATCTGATGTAACAACTGATTTTACACATTGAGCTGTGGTGCTAATGTGGACATTGTGAATTCGACTTTAGCTTACATCATTTCTTGATGCCTTTTGGCCTTTTGTTTTTTGTTTCTCTCTACTATGCCAATGAGAAAAAGTGAGCAAGTTAAATGAGAGTTAAATGTCTCCACAATTGGCCTTGTAGGTGAGCAAGGGGAAAATGAGGGTGGGGCTGGGCCACCATGGCTCCTAAATTTAGCCCCAGATGACCCTTCCTTCAAAGCAAATGCTATGGTAAAGCTATAGTGGGTCTAACTGCTATTTTTAACTTGCATACTTTTCCTGTGATTCTGTTGATTTAGGGCTCAGCTAGTCTATGTATGTACTTTCACTTAGCTTAAAATCCACAAACCCACCAATCAGCTGCTACTCAAACCTGTCTGTCAGACACATTTATAAGACAACTTGACCCTTTATTGTGTGATTTAAGTATCTGGTGTTCATATAATGACATTCCTCTTGAAAAGTATGTTTGCTAGTCCACAGTAGTAAACAGATGACTCGTGTTAACTGTTAGCATGCTGTGTGAAGTACTTTGTTCGTCTCTTGTATGGGATACCGTTTCTTTTCACTACTAGCTTGATTGTATATAATATGTTTACATTGTCATTTGGACTGTATATGCTGAAATTTTTATGGGCAAACTTGGTACATGATCTTACATGATGAGTGGCTTACTGTAAAGCTTGTGTGGTAGGTGAGGTCCATTTATAACAGTGACTTAATTTTATTGGAGGGTATGGGATAGATTTAGTTGCTTTGATGGTTACTGTAAATTAGAAACAATATTTGTGTCTGTCGTTCAGTGTTTGTTACGTTTGACTGCCTTCTTTCTGTCCAGGCGTGAAGAGACCAGCAGGAGACTGAAAAATGTAAGTTTATTAAAACATTGTTATTAAAAGATTGTTAATAATGAAAACAAACTGAATTAATAAATTAAAGGAAATCATTTAGTATGGCTTTTTGTAGACAGAATGTGGCATTTGACTACACAGTTTGCATACCAAACAGTAATTTACTGTAATCTTATCAGGCGTCAGAGCCGTGTCATGTAAAAGTGGAAATGTACAGTAAAGCCACATGTGCTGCTCTGCATTTTATGGCTTATTGATTTGTATGCAGGCCAACATTTCCGTATATTAACTAATCAAATAATTTGGTGTTTTTGCACCCCCTGATTGTTATGTATGTTCATCATTGTCTATAGTGCACTTAAGATGGTCACAGATTTTTTCTTATGATTTCCAAGTAGTTTGAGGAAAAATATGCAGTACTAAAGACAGGCAATACAAGAGATGTTTGGACTAAGACCGAATAGCATTTGCAGGCACTGACTTAGGTGTACTGTGCCTGTTTGCTATGCATATTTAATGTGTTAAACATTAAAAATTTTGCTTGCTCAAAACATTACACTGTTAAAGATAGTTGGTTTGTATTTGCATGCTAATTTGTGTGCTTATCTTTTCATCCCTTTGTCTTGTACAGGTTTTGATCACAATATACTGGTTAGGGAGAAAGGCTCAGAGTGACCCATTCTACACTGGACCACATCTAAACCTGAAAGCCTTTGAAGGATTGTTGGGCATAACTTTATCAAAGGTAATGCGCATTTGGATATGTTTTAGATATTTTGTTTTATTTTGCAATAAAGTGACTAGTTTTGGACCCAGTGCACAATATTATATTTAAGTATGCAGAAAAGCATTTTTTTACCTTAAAATATCTGTTTATCTTCTCTAACATATGATACACAGACATTTAAAATACACTGAAATAACTGACATTAAGTACAAAACTGAATTAAGGGTGTGCTTTTTGTGTTGTAGGGGCTCTATTAGACAAACGAGCCCCTCTCCAGTCAGGATGAATGCGTTACAGGCTTTTTCATCGAAGTCTCATGCGATTTGGACTTTGTGTGTTCACAGTAGGGATGCTGTGCAGATCCAGACCTCCTCATTAATTCTGACCCCTGATAAAATGATTCACTCAGGCGTAACTCTGTCTTGTCCATCCTTGAAAAGTAATTATCTATGCACTGACCAAGATATTGCTCTGTGTGTAGGTCAGTTCTTAGGTCAGTGAAATGGAAGACCACAGAAAACGTTCACTGAAGCTCAAGTCTGTTCAAGGGCAAGTCTTTGCCTTTCCAACCTTCTCTCATTTATTTGGCTCTTTGTTCTCCAAGGCTCTAGAGGAGTCTGTGCACTCTAAGTCAAATGTGAGGGACAGCGGGTTTGCAGAGGGCTGGTATTCTGACAGGGAGGATCTGTTCAGCCTGAAGCAGCCAGACTACAGTAGAGAGGACTCAGTCGAGAGCCTGGACTCGGTGGAGTCTCGCACACTCAGTGTAGCTTCAGACTGCACTCTCAGAGCCGGCAGTGAAGGTAAGGGCGTGTTTAATAATTTTAATAATTTTGTATGCAAAATGACAATAGGTATGTAAAACTATGTCTGTGGTTGGCCTGAATGACTATTTGACTAATTAGTCTTAAGAAAGCTCTGCATATAGTACAGTTGGCTGGTTTTGGGTTCACCTTTCCCCTATTGGTCAAGTGTCTAATGGGTGTTTACATAAGGTGCATTTTTTTGTTCTGAAAGGCTAAACGCAACACAGAGGATTTAACGACAATTCAGGAATATCAAGACACAAGTTAAAAATAATGCAATGATTATTAACTTGACCTTGACAGCAAAAGAACATCATATGTCCATTTTTTGTACTTGTGTGCTTTTTATGCATAGATTACTCTCGAATGGCTAATCATTCCACAGCATTAATGTTGTCATAGATATGACATTTGCTGATTTTATGATAAGGAAACAATGTTAAATTCAGTACATGAGTTCATACTGTTGCTTAGATATCTAAAATATTCACAATCACTTGTTTACTTTCCGCAATCGATATTGCATCTCTCAAACACTTGGTAATGAAAGTTCAGCGCTTAGACTTGTCCTTTCGCCCTTCTATTCACACTTCTATAAGTGTGACATTCCTGATCGTTTCACACCAATTGGGTAATGTACAAAGATGCTGTAAAGGTAGGCGTGTACTATCTACACACATTGTGGAAAGATTGCCTTATTGGATGCAAGGCCAAATGTTTGATTTGCTATTTGTTTATCCTGTCTTCAATATAGCATTCATTTTTCACACTTATTTTATTCCAGGTTGCTGTAGTGACGCAGAGGCTGAACATTGCTTCAGGATGGCAGAAGGCAGTAAGGGTGACACCTCCAGCAGAGAGAGGGTGCACGGCCCGTCTGCCCTGAGAAGGAGGAAGGTGGAACAGAAGGAGGGTGGCAGGGGCTGTACAAGCTCCCTAATTAGGTATGATACTCTTTCTCCTACTTCTCTTTGCTTTCTCTGGCTGACTTTGGAAAAAGATGTTGGATGACATATTTTGCTATAACAAAGCTTATAATAAAAGATATCAACTGATATCGACAAATATTCACCCTATAGATGTCTTGCAGGATTAAAAAATACATAATTGACACTGTATATATAATTTTTTTTTTGGGTAGTGGCAGTGTGGGTAGAAGCACATCTTCTGTGAGTGTAACTGACTTTGGAGCTCTGTTCTAAATTTATGTAAGCTTTCTCCATTAAAAAGGTAGACAACTGAATTATGCTGACTCCTAAGATAAGACAACATTTCATGTATCATTTACAGAGAAGGTAATCCATTTACATTTATGCATCTGGCAGATGCTTTTATCCACAGTGAATTACTGTGCATTTAATTTTTTTTAAATTAGTTTGTGTCTTCTCCTCTAATAATCAAAACCACAAAAACAAATTAATGAAAAGGTGGACAAAGTGATATATCATTTTATTGTACTACATACTATAATTGTTTATTGTTGGAAAGTAATTTATAACTGCTTATATACCCTAAATGTGTTCTATATATACTTATTTAGTTGATGCAAGGGTATCTAATGCGGTTTACATGGTATGTTGAGTTTATGCCTATGTGTGAGGTAGAAGGCAATTGAAACAAATAGAATATGATGTAGCTCATTGGGCTTTTAACAGAGGTTGGGGTAGTTTTCTTAGTTTATTCGCCTCATGTTTTGGTCATAGTGTAAGTGGGAGGGGCTTATGCCATGACATCCCTCCCGCTTCTGCTTTCCTCCAATGGCCGAGCAGTTACAAGAGTGACAGCGACTCTGACCACCCTGAACCAGACCTTGTGCAGGATGACCTAGCGAGTCGCAGATTTCGCTCTGTGACCTCTGCGTCACCCATGAACTTTGCAATTCCTTCAAAGCTCAGAGACCCCAGGGTGACCCCTACAGTTACCCAGTGTGCAAGGAAGCCATGTCTCACCCTGTCAGATGCCGCACGGCTGGCTGCTGTGACGCCCCAGAAATCAAATCAAAGGTCAGAGTCTAGGGAATGTTTTGAGCAGTGACTACGTCTGCAGTGGTATCCTAATATTTGTGCTTATGTACATCCAACCACTATTTATGTAGGCAACGTATCTCTAGATTCTGACTAAACAAGCTTGCTTATTCACAAGCAGAACTTACTTTTTCCAAATCTGGAGTCCTACTCTAATAGAACTCATTTGGAAGAGCATGCGCTGTTTGGTGTGTGCTGTTCATCCGTCTCATTACCAGAACTAATAGTGAGCTGGTGTTGACGTGCATACCACTAACTAGTGCTAAACATAGTAAAGTGGTTAACAGTTCTAATTTTTGCATGCATGTCCATGTGTGCTTCCTGAAGATACAACTGAACTGATTATTGTTGCAATCTCATACGGATGGCTCTTTTTTGGGAAGTAGTGGGCTGACCTCCCTTCCCTCTGAAAATGGACGGACGGACTCAGAAATGGGTGATTTGGAGGAATGGTTTCTTCAGCAAGCACTGAAAGATGGTGGGAGTGATTCTGATGAGGAGGGAGGATATGCAGATCCCGTGCAGGATGACCTTTATGCACGTTGGGTACTCCTATCTGAACATCAGACCTCTGTCACTGCCGAGCCGGACAAGTTCCTGCCCAAATATTGGACCCCAGAAGAGGAGCTACATGTCAGAAAGATCAGGCTAGGGTCCCAGCGCAGACCATGGTACAAAAAGCTGCAGGGCTTCAGGTTTGTCTTGTGATAAAGGAAGGGGCTGCTTCACAGAGATTTGGTCGTTTTAGGAGCAGTTCTGACCAAATGTTGTTTTTTGTTCCCTTTAAATCAACAGTGTAATTATTTTAATGCAATAGATTCCTGCCTGTAGAAGGTGCATGAAATTCAATTAAAAAAAATAGGGCTGTCAATTGATTTGAGGGACGGCAAGCAAATGAATTGCACAATATGACCATTAATTAATCAAATAAGCCACAGTCATCTTGCATCTTGAGTCGCTGACAAATAAGGATAATTATAAGCATGGAATAAACAATGGGGCTTTGTGGGTGAATACATTTTATTTTAATATCCACAGCAATTTAATTACTCTTTCCAAAACATATGGCCTGTTCATTTTCTTAACATGTAAACGTACTGTAAACAAGTCACCTTGTTGGTTTTCGATGGTTGTCAGTGGACATCTGTGTTAATATTGCACTAATGTGTTAAATAAAAAAAGAAAATTTAGTTTAAAAGAAAGAGTTAACCCAAAAAGTATCTTATAATTTACTCACGCTTACTCTCATCTATTCAATTGCGTTACAAAGCTAGGAAGAACCAGGATATTATTTTGTTTAGTTCCAACTGTGTTTAGCTAAAGAAAAAGTCATATACCTGGGTTGGCATAAGGGTGAGTAAATTATAATATTTTCTCAATTTAAACCAAATAAAATGAAATTTTTAGTTTTGGTTAGCTATCACTTTGTGTTGACTGCACTTTAACTATTGCGTTTAACTATTGCTGTTCATTCTTAAAGGTTCTCGTATGATTTTCTATGCCTGTTTTCCATATACCTTGAAGGAGTACTCAAACGTAAAATATTTTGCCCATAAATTACTCACCCTCAAGGCATTCTGGGGTATATGATTTTCTCATTTCATATAATCTTTACATTCAAACATGCCATTTCCATCACTAAATGCGCTTAAAATAGTAATTGTTTTCTTACACAAACATATTGATTTGCTTTAGAAGGATTTTATTAACGCTGGGTCAAACGCTATTAAGGATTTTTGGAGCTTCAAAAAAAAAACTTTGGCACTTTCACTGCCATTATAAAGCTGGAAAGAGCCAGAATATTATTTAACATAACTCTGATTCTGACTGAAAAGAGAAAGTCATATACCCCTAGGATGCCTTGAGGTTGAGTAATTTACGGGCAAAATATTTTATGATGGAGAACTCCTTTAAACTACAATTACATCAGGATTATTGTCTGAAGTTTTATGAATTTCACTTTGATCCCTTTAAATTTTCCCTGTCTTTTCCCTCTTCTGCTTTTACCTCCCCCCACTCTCTGTCACTCTCTTCCTGTCTATCTCTCCTGTCTATAGCCGAAAGATGTCTGGTTCCTCTGAGGACGAGTCTGACTTTGACATCACTCCTTGGTTATTTGCACCTGCTCCAACCCTCTCACCTGCTCCCAAATCCCCACACACCCT
>JAZGTJ010002881.1:0-39099 GCA_036877575.1 Botia almorhae | reverse complement strand
AGAATGTTCCTCAAACATTCAGATCACGGTCAGTAAGAATGTTCCTCAAACATTCAGATCACAGTCAGTAAGAATGTTCCTCAAACATTCAGATCACAGTCAGTGAGAATGTTCCTCAAACATTCAGATCACAGTCAGTNAGAATGTTCCTCAAACATTCAGATCACAGTCAGTGAGAATGTTCCTCAAACATTCAGATCACAGTCAGTAAGAATGTTCCTCAAACATTCAGATCACAGTCAGTAAGAATGTTCCTCAGCTGCTCTTATTGGGCCAGTGGTTTAGATTTATATTTTCCTTTACAAACATTTTTACTAACCTCATCACATAAAAGGATGTTTCATTTTCAGCAACAATTTTTATACAAATGTTTGAATTTTGTGGCCTAATAAACAAACAAAATAAAACTGATTTGCAAAAACAGCTGGAAATTACACAGACATAATAGTAAACTTGTGACAGCTATACGTTCTAATGTTAACATTTGAAAACAACAGCATAAGATGCAAAAACTTACTGCCTGGTTTGTAATTTTTAAACCTCATCCATGTTAGTCAGTTACAAACACAACCTTGGTGACAAGTTTAAATCACAAGCAGTTCACAAGGCACAGAAACACATGTGAGAGATAAGCATATGTACAACCCAGCTCAGACCCTGGGCCAGTGGACTATCTGTATTCTTGAGCTCTGACTTCAGCAGAGAGATCATGCTGGTTTTGCTGGTACACCAGATACATCAACCTGCCTAAACCAGCAATGAAATGCATACTGGTCTGAGGCAGTTTGAATAAACCCTTGTAATACGTGTCGTGGACGTGTTAAACAGCAGCGTCTCGTGGAGTGCGTGCTGTTGTTCAGCGTATGTCATGTGACATGGCTCCGCCCCCTTCGCTGGCCCCCGGGTGTTGGGTCTATCAGTGATCATCCAGCCCACTCATGACTTAGCAACCCCCCCATGCCCTGACATCACTTCCTTTTCCCAGTACCTCCGTCATTCTCTCTCATCATCTCTCCATCTTCAAACCTTCACGTACACACACAGCCTCTTCCTTTTATTCTTCTTATATGTTTTACCCATTTCCTGTTTCATGCCATGAGTGTAATCACAGGCCTCACTGGTAACCTCCCTTTCCCTTGTCTTTTCATTCTAACCTAAGTGTTTGTGACTAACTTACTTCAACTAGTTTAACAGATAGTTCAAAATATGTAACATTGTCCCCTGAAGTATTATAAAAAATCTGGGCGACACAAGACACGGTTTGAGGTATCGTTCAGATCTGAGGTATAAACAGCGTGAGGAAAGTTATAAACCAAAGATTAATATGTTTGTTCTAATCACTCACCCTAATGTTGAGCAACAGTGTTTGAAACTCAATCAGTGTTGATCATTTATTAACTGATTATTAATTTAACACTGATTAATTAATCAGTGTGACATGTTACATGTCATTCTGATACAGATCCAGTGATTTGTGCTGAGAATGTCATCTCACAAACTGAAACAAACTAACAGCTGTGTTCAGACAGTCACACACACACACTTCTATTGTTTTGATACACAGCTAGTTATAAACAATATAACCTAACCCTAACTTACACGCTAACCCTAACAGAAAACTTTCTAACTTTCTGCATTTTTACAATTAAAAAACTTGATTTACTATATTTTGTTATTTACTATACTAGATTAACTGACTGTGGTTTAACAGGCTTTGCTCACTTGTAAGTACACATTCGTCCCTGATCTATGTTGAAGTAAAGCCACACATACAGGCCACGCATGCAGCCTCTTGTTCCTCAGCTGGGGTCTGACACACTGAACTCTCGTGATCATTACAAACAGTGCCCAGACGACTCCAGATTATAGATGAAGTCACAAAAACTGATTTTCTGCATGTAATTTGACTGAATCACAGAAAAATCTCATGCTGCTTCCCCTCATGAGAGATTCCTCCTAACTAAAAACACAAATCAGACAGGCAGTGGGCAGACAGGAAATCAAGCCCTATTGACCATCAGTTACACACACACATACAGTTGACACACAAACACACACTCACGTATGAACTTTGACCTCAGGGTTTTGTGTGACTGTTCTAACAGGCTAACAAATGTAGGAAGGTTGTAAAAATGTTTCCTTAATGTTTCCATTTAGTAACAAAAATACTAAAATGGTTTTTGAAAGTTCTAGAAATGTTCAAAATATCTCGTTTTATCACGTTATTCAAACTTTTTTAATTCTGTAACGTTCTTAACTTGTTACTAACAACTTAAGAATAATGTTTTTGATATATGATGCATAATGTTTAAAAAAACTAATTTTTTCATTCAAAATATCCAGTTATAATATAAAATTATATTAGCATTACTGTTTGGTTATAAGAAAGTTACTCAGACTTTTTAATATTCTGTAACTTTGTAAAATATTCCACTAACCACATTAAAAAAACATTCTACTAAAATTACTACATGGATATTTTTAATAACTTTAACAGAACGTTAGCCACACAAGGTAAAAAATGCTAGGAACACAGGAAAATAAGATATTCTTTGATATGGCATTGACTTCCATTGTATGAACACAAAACCACTAAGAAGCAATAAAATCATACAGGTTTTGGAATGATGTAAGTGTAAGTAATGGAAGAATGGTCGTTTTTTCATTGTTCTTTTAAAATTAACAAAAGGAATTTGCTTTAAATTGTAATGTTTTTGGTAAACGCCTTAAATGTCTTAACATTTACATCAAAGCTATTTGGAACTTGAAAACATGAAATCAGTCAACAGACAAGCAGAGCAGAAGGATCTGAGTAATAACACACTCATGGGATTGTTTTCTCTGCGTATGTGAGTAATCATGTCACACTTCCTGAGACCTGGCTGGTCATACTGTCCACACATTAAGCTTACCGTTCACTACACACACATCAATATAACTTACACTGTATATAGGCAGAAGTAACAGTGATGTCTTAACACACAGTTCATTATTGCATATATCATGGGCGACACTTTAACAGTGTGCTCTCAGATGAGCAAAAACACATTACAGCACCTTACTGGCACTCTCAGGTTCTCTTTGCATCCGCTAGACAAACACATAACAGCAACATTCTCCCCTGTCATTTTCCCCTGATCTGTTAGCACAAGCCCATTTAATAGCTCTCCTTTCTCTTCCTGACACCACAGAAACACAACAGGAGCTCTGCAGCACCGGCAGACACAAGCGCTCCAGACAGAACCCTGCTAACAGTTTTAGATTGTATCTATGTTTCAATAACATTTCTATTATGTAACAAAAACACTATTTTAAAAGTTCCCAAAACATCCAGTTTATTAGACATTGCATTAACGTTATTGCTATTGGTTATAAGAATGTTATTCAAACATTGTTTAATGTTGTAATGTTTAAGCATTACACTAACTACTAAAAATAATATGACTGATATATGACGTATAACTGTAGAAAAACAGTGGAGAAGAGTTGAGGATTTTGGGCGAGCATATCACGCAGTCACGTGGACACACTCTTGCTCCACACGGAATGGGTGTTAAGGAGTTAAGGAGTGTTGGAACGGGGGAAAACCTGAGACAAAAATATACAATGCAGTGGAATTCCCTGTTCTCAGAACAGCTCCTGTACGATATGCTCCTGTATTACAGACAGAGCTGAAATTAACACTCAACAATTGCTCAATGTGAGTCATTTTTGTTTTTAATTTTTTAGCTGCTGCTTGAAATGAAGTAAATTCATGGCTGTTATCAAATCTTTTCAGCCAGTAAATGTTCTCAATTTACCGTCTTTCAAAGCTAATTTTGGACCTTGGTTATACCAATCATGCATTTAAAAAATACAAAACAATTACAAAATCTTTGTTAACAATTTTGTCAGAAACACCTTAACTTATTGTAATTTACCTTGAGATGAACTATGACACTAATAAATCAGTTGAGCACTAATAATTTACTGAAACTCTTTGACTGCAGTTTAGCACAGCAAAACCTCAACATCCCTTTTAAAAAAACAGCATCAAAAGAAGTTTCGTCAAAGCCAAACAACATGAATTACACAGGCAGAGTTATAAACATGACAGTCAGACGGCCACAGGAGACACTAACTAAAAACTCTTCACAGATTATGATGTGTCCTGCAGCCTGTCATGCACATCAGACATCACAGATCACAGGAGCGTTTCGGGTCCGAACAAAAGCACATCTGGCACGAGCTCATTTGCATGCACATGTTCGCGAGGCGAACCCAATTTACGCATATGAGCTCGTGTCAGATGTACACCATTTCAGAATAGTAATAAAATTACCTTAACCATAATGACAACAACGACACTAGTTTGTGACCCAACAAAATATTTGACATGATCACCCAGATTGCGTTCGTTCAAAAACGCGTGTTCTCAGTGTGTATGAACGCGCACGCACTTAATCTTAATCATTTTTTAAAATTGCGTTTCATTAGTTGCCACTTCGGAACGACGTAACTTCTAATGATCGTACGTAATTCACGTATCTTTCAAAGCGAGCCAAACGCGCGCTGCGCTGAAACTGCGCGATCCCTTTAAACTGTCTTCTGGCCGTCGCGTGCGAGCGTCAGGTTCCGCGCTGACGCGTTAACAACCCGAGAGCTGCGAGCGGCAGCGCGTTACTTCACAATGAACGACACGAGATGGAGGAAACCACCAAAAACAAACACAAAACTTCCATCAGCATTCAACCCACGTCCTCCGTTATGTGCTGCACACAGCGAGAGACACACCGCGGGGAGTGTGTGTCGTTCATTAAACGTGTTGAAATACTGAGAGACACTTTATCGTCACTTGCCTGCTCGCCCAGATGTCCGTTACTTTCTCTGTCATGTTGGATGCGCGCGACCGCAGCCGCGCGTGGACTTTCAGGAAGGAGCCGCGAGCGCGCACAGAGAAACAAACTTTTCACGCACACAGCGACAACAAGCGACACATGTGGCCAAACGCACCGAGCGTCCGCCATAATAAAAGTCCCCCTAACGCCGTCGTTCGTGTAGTTTGGCGTTACCGTTGCTCCTAAAGAAGGCAGAAAAACAAAATAAATACATTTCTATTAAGGGTTATATCAATACTGTATACACTAAGTATATAATGTAATTTCATTTTGAGATTACGGTTTTTGTAAGTTGGGCATATTTGATTCATCAAAACGACTGGTCACCATTTATTTTGTTTTCATTTTCATATTATTGTATTAACTTTTGTTATTTATTGTTTGTTTTTATCTGTTGTTTTATATCTGTTATTTATTATTAGCTGTTTTATAAACTTCTATGAAAAATAACTGCAATAAGTTAGAAAATGATTACATTCTCCACTGATAGTTTATATATTGCATATGTTGTTATACTGTATTTAGTATTACATTTTATTGTTACTTGTGCCTTTCTTATTTGTACATTTCGGTTGTCCATCTGCACTATACTGTTTATACATAAACACCAAGACTTCCCACATATCTTGTACCTAAGCCATAAAGATTTAAAGTACAAAGTCTAAAGACACGTTAGATCAACTTTCAAAAACTTTTATTTGAAAACAGTCTCTGTTCAGTACTGTGTTGTGGCGAGACAATGACAAACTTCTCGCAGATTTTTCCCGGTATAATTTCTGCTTTAAAACTTGAAACGTTTATCTATTAAATGTTCAATATCATTTTGTTGTTTCAACAAATTCTAGAAGAGAGTGTAGATTCTTTCCAAATGATAATGTATTTGTAATTGTGTTTATACATGTAGTGGATATATTCAGTATATATAAATATTCATCACATGACTCAGAAGCGATGTGTTTTCAGCGAGCATATCAAGACTAGGAAACAGATAATAAACTTGTATAATAAACGTTTACATTGACTGAAATTTGTCTATACAATTAAACGTTACTGAGTTGGGAATAAAGAGTCGTTTGGAAACGACGTGTTCTTGACCACTTGTAGTTGAGACACGTTTACCGGTAATGTTGAGACACCTTGTGTCGAATACAAGCGCTGATGACAAAAAACATTTTTAGATAAACATTACAGTTTCATTTCTCTTTCGTACACATTTACGTCCGATGTCTGTTTTGGCTCATATTCTGAGCTGGTTGCTGTCGCGTTACAAATAGCCAGTCAGTAACATTATTTAGTAGCCGTACACCACTGCAGTTCTCATGTCTTTTAAACTAGTACATAACCAAAACCATTTGATTTGCTGTTGAATTTGTAACTTTACAACACAGTGTTTCATATTTACCTACATTTACATTTAGCTGACGCTTTTATCCAAAGCGACTTACAAATGAGGCACTGCAGATGGTCTTTCATAATCTCCCATGAAAACACTGCAGAGTTGCATACAAAATGTTTTTAACATATTTGTACCATTAAGTAAAGTATAAAAAAAACACAATTTACGGCTGCTTATGTCAAGCAAAGATAAAATGTAGCTGAATAATTAGATAAGTCTATTATCTGAAACATTGTTACGTTCAAATTTTTTGTCAATTATAAATTGTCAGATTTGACTGAAGAGGCACAAGTATAACTTCAGTAAGATGTTTTCAGTGATGCTGTTTATTAAGAGAACTATTATTACTGCATCTTTTTGTGCTGTGCTCAGAATTGTATTTCCATATTATTAAAATGTAAAAGTTTGCCGTAGACCAGCTTTGGCATCTCAATATTTAACATTTATGTTTCTGATTGTCGTACCGCTTTTATACAAATGTTCTTATAAAAATTAATAACACAGGAAGAAATGAGAGGGAAATAACAAATAAAATAATAATAATTCATGAGGATCTTGTCTGAAATCTCCCAAGATGAAGTGCAATGTTTAAAAGGAACCGGTGAAAAATTAATCTGCCTTACATCACCCCAAGGGTAAGAAGATCTGTCATATACTTGCTCAATAACTGAAGTTTGTTTATTTTTAACCAAAAGAAGAAACCAGAATGCAACCTAAAAAAGTTATGAAAAAAGATTTGGTCTTAAAAAGTTGAAAGCAAAAGCAAGTTAAAGTTTTTTTGTTTTTACATACATTTGGCCTGTTACTGTATGTGCTTTCTGCTGACTGTAAATCCTCATATATGAAGGTGGATATTTAGTGTCAGATCTCCTGCAGATGCGAGATGTTCTCCTGAGCATCAACCACTCACAGCAGAGTGTAGCTGTATCATTGGCTTTGAAGCCACTCTGTTCTCAGTTCAGCTACCTCTTTACCGTACCAGTCATGCAGTTTAGAGAAACACTCTGTTCCAGGTGAAACGGGGCTCTCCAGCGATCCACCAGCGGCCTTTCTCCGAGGGGGTACTGGAGGCCGTCCAACTCCATTCCCCTCCCAGACACAACCCTCTCTGAACCCATTATTCCACATCACCCCGTTCTCCCGACCAGAGCTTCCTAAAGCAGAAAGCCCCTCCCCAGACACTCCACCAACCTGTGACACCCCTGTGACAGAGGCCTTCTGGATGCTTCGGAGACCAGCTGCTGCTCCTTGTGTCTGCTGTTTCTTCAGCTTGTTCTTGGCCTGTAAAGATCTTGCTTCTTCTTGCACCTCCTCCAGCTGCATCTCCAGTTCTTTCACCAGCAGACGCATGTAGTCAAAGCTGGCTCGCGACAATGCCTTGACCCACGACTCCATGGCGGCCTGGCTCTCTGCGGCCATCTTATACACCTTCGCTTTGGCGCAGTCAAATTTAATGGCAAAGGCAAACTCTTCTGATTCTGACTCACATAGCTCCACTGTGCAGCCCTCCAAAATGATGACCCCGATGGGCTCGCGACTTTCCCTCTCTTCGAAGTAGAAGAGCATGTTGCCCTTCAGAATGAACCAGCGCCGATGGTACGCTGTATTCCGTTCCCCCTTCTTAAAGAGAAAGCCCGTCTTGTCAGGAGGAGAGCTGCACGTGGCGTAATGTGCCACACTCCTCTCATTCAGCTTCATGGAGGCGAGGACGAGACCTGTGTCAAAAACAGCAGTCGGTCAATTGAGTTTACAATACAGTACACAAACATACTGTAATCTTCAATCATAGATCAATGAAATGCTTCATATCCTCTTTCTCACTTTTTAATAAAGGCATGACATATTAATAAGATATTAATTAAAACGAGTTCTGCATATCTGACATTTATAGGGAGGGTAAGCAATCTGTTCCAGAAAGATTTGTTTGTTATGAAGGTTGAAAGTCTCTTCACATCCTGACACCAATCAACACAAGCGCTCTTAATATATTGATATAAATATAGATCTTCTGTGGAAGATGCAGAACCATACAATCTTCATCTAATCATTGCATTCGGTCCAAATGAGGAGCTTTAAATGCGCTCACCGTTCCCTCAAAGTTTGTGTGAATCCTTCATGCAAGATCTGATTTAAACCATTAGACACCAGAACCAGTGGAACACATCCATTCCATTCCTGCACAGACACACAGAGCAGAATCACTGACTCACAGCTCATGTACAATACAACATCACTCTTTACTCATTGACCCCATACACTGAAACAGCTAATGACCAATTCTTAAAAAAGACCCACAAATGTGAAGTGTGACTAAACTTTACATGAATCACGAATAACCTCAAACCATGTGACAAAGAGTCTTTCAGATTTCCAAAAACAGTTATGACTGACACATGTCGACTGACAGCAATAAAGCAAAACTCCTCATGGTTGTTATATTGATTTTTCATCAGCTTTAAGTATACACTAAAAGTCTGTGTGTCACTGCAAAACAGACAAACAATTGTGTTTTGCAATGACTTTAAATCAGCTGGTGTCAGTGTCATGTATGCAGATGTAAGTCAGTTCCCCATACACACAATACCACAGGTGTAGGGTATCACTTCAACAACGAACAGGTTTAACTAAGCTGAAAACCACAAATTATTAGTGTTGGATTATAAGAATACCACCTTCAGTTTGATACTTTATATCTACAGCAAAACAATGTCATTCATGCACTGTCATCGTGTATTTCAATGTTCAAAAGTATGCCTACGTTCAGTTCAGTATATACTTGTCTTAGCGCACGTGTAAACAGTGGTATATGAATTCAGCGATTATTAAATCAGTATCTGTGCTATTTATTAAAATATGCTACGCATACTGTATGATAAGAAAACATGTCAACTTTTCAACCAGCTAATACACGTTACTGCACCAGTAACAGCGACTCACACTCATTACACCAGTTTAAGTTCACAAATAAAAGTCCGAAAGACATATTTACACTGTTTTCCAATAAACTTCACAATTCTGTAACAAATACAGACTGTAGCACACTGACAAGACATGAGGACTAAGAAAGTTTAGAAAAGACAGTCTATCGGTAACTAACTCGTTTACACAAATGATAATCACCAGAGAAAGTACATGTGACTTACAATACAGTCTTTGTTATCCTCGCTTTACTTGACATTAAACTATCGCATTCAGCTGTGTTTCCGGATCAAAACTACACAGGCCGTGTTATAAAGACACAGAAAGTCCCAAAACAGGAATATTTAGGAGATGAAAAGCTCCATTTGAAGCACAAGTGTGATGATTGACGAGTTTTGAGACGCCTGCCGTCAGCTTTCCTCGCTTCCTTTCCCGCCCGATCACGTGACGCGTGTGGAATGTCTCGCGCTGCGTTCAGTCCTTCAGCGGAACAGCACACATGCAAACTGCACAAATGAGCACATCATGTGTACAGCATGATAGTACAATGTCACCTGCTGAAAGAACACAGTAAAAGGCCTTTGTTACAACAAAACTGACATTAATACAGAAAACAAGAATGAAATGCAGACTCAAGAGAACAGGCTTATCTTAGTTCCCAATATACATTTACATTTAGGCATTTGGCAGACGCTTTGGATAAAAGCGACTTACATTGCATTATACTATACATTGATTCTGAGTATGTGCAATCCCTGGGATTGAACCCATGACCTTGGCATTGTTAACGCCATGCTCTAACCACTGAGCTACAGGAAAGACATTGTAGCTTACAATAATATATTACTATACATACAGTATCTACTCTGTTAATGCATTGTACAGTCAAAAGATGTGAAGGATTTAGAGTGTAATGATAAAGTGGAAGTAAACAGTGCATTCAACTGCATGTCGGTCCATTTCTGGCTCAAAAAAACCTCTCCTGTATCCCCATAAGGGCTGTAATCTCACTATTACAGTAGTTCTGTCAGATCTGGGTGCAACAATATAAACATAAACAGTAAAAACATTCATATTTAAAAGCAAAACGTCACTTATGACCAATACAATCCACATATTCAGAATACAAAACACATAATAACTCCAGTGTGAAGTAAAAAAAGAACATAACCAGGACAGAAATGAAACCAAGACAGCAGTGCTTAACAAAACACAACCACAGTCCTAACAAACACAACATTCATTCATTCTTATCTTTACACCTTGATTATAAAGCAGACATTAGAGAATTATCATTAAGCAGATATTACTCCACAATGAAAAGTTGTTGGGATGATTTAAGAGAAAACAGAAAACACTGTGTGTGTGTGTGTGTGTGTACCAGAAGACGCTGCAGGAACTTTGAGACAGCTCTGGAACTTTGCTCCTGAGTGCAGCTGGATCTTGATACTGGGGATCAAGCAGGAAGATTCTTTCATATGGGGGGACTGTAACTCTACAGAGAAATCTAAAGAGAGGATGTTTCATAGATGCAAACTTGTACACTTACCTTCTCCAGTACTTTACACACATACTGGCACCACAAAATGAGGAAGATGATCACCACCAACAAGAGAATAACAGTCACCAGACAACCAATCAGAATGGACATGCTGCTCTCTTCAGAAGTCTCTGGTGTAGATCTCTCTGCAGACACACACAGGTGGAATACTGAGTTGGTTAAACATTAAAATATTAAACATGGAGCAAAGGGGAATAGTCAGGTGTGTTTTCAGTTGTTTCTTGAAGGTTGTGATGGTCAGTTTGGAGGCTCATTCCAGCAGTAAAACTTCAATGTCTATATTTCTAAATGTGTACAAGCAGTGAAACGGAAGATGATCTGGTGTGGAACTACGAGGTACAGAGGTGGAAACCTGATTACATGAACAAATGTTAACAGTAGGGGTGTCAGATGGAAGAGCTGTTGATATTTAATCCTGGACTGAAATGAGATTTCACTGAATCCAGGTGTCTGTGAAGGAGAACCTGCAGCAGAGAGCCATAGCTGATCTGTGCTTCAGCGGAACTGTCACATACCGCACACTCGGGTTCCGTTCATCCAGGACCGTGTGGAACTCCGCAGGCTCCGGTTCCCACTCAGAAATGAGGTGCAGTTTAAAGGAGGCGAAGATCTTCACACCCCGAGAGAACATGTTATTACTGTGAACCTGATAAAACCACAGTAAACAATCACCATCCACAAGACCCCAGCATGCTGCATGCAAACAGATATATTTATAGAACAGTAAACATGTAATTTCAGAGACAGCCGAACACCTCCACTCTCATACACAGTGTGTACGGCATCAGTGACGGGAATCAGACGCAGAAAACAAGTGATGATGGGAGGATGAAGATCTCGAACCACAGACTCATACATGTTTATATTCCCCAGTATAATTGGCAGGGCAGAACGCATGACATCACATGAACAACTGAAAGAAACATGTTTTGCTTAAAGCTGCAATCTGTAGTTTTTGAGTTACAGATCAGTGTTTAACACAAGCTCTTTATTTTTACCCTGATTCACAACGTTAAGTTTATAATACTTAGATATAATTTCATCTGTCAGGTCTGATTATCTGGGAAATGTCTGTATGGCTTCATTTGTAACAGACTCTTATGATTCGTATGTCTTAATTCTAATTTTATGTTTCAAACAGAGATGGAACTAGAGAGGCAAAAGTTATCAATTGCAGTTTTTGCAATTGTCCTCTTTCACACCTCATTGCCAAATCCTGTAGATCCAGTGATGGTCATCTCCACAATATTTTCCTCCTGCGCCTGTATACAAACATCATTCACTCACATTCCTGCAGTTTGACAGTTGAGTTCACTCAGCGACTGATGTCCAGAATTACTGGCAAATCACAACAAACAACATGCAGAACAAAAGCGTAAGAGATTCAGAGCCAGAACCAACATTCATGCTGTAAATAATAATTCATGTTGTAAGTTATTCAGGTCAGAATACTTTCAAATGCGTTAGAACAGGTTTTCTGAAAACGAAACTATCTACATGAAGGAATGAAGAAATTTACAGCAGAAACTCGAAATCGTGACTGATATGCACAACTCTTATTATTTAGCCAAATAAATAAATATGGCTGCGTTTACACTTTACAAAATCGGATTTTTTACTCACCTCTTACACAGATTGGAATTTGTTGCACATGTGTAAACACACGAGATCCGATTTTACACTGATGTGAAAAATATTAAAGCCGGCTTTATAGTGGCAGCTTTTAAAAAACGCTTTTGCTTTATTTAATTGTTGTTGGGTGTACTTGTGCAAAATATAATACAGACACACATTTCAAGCAGCAGTGTGAACCTTTTAAAACAGTCGCCTAGAAAACCAGCACGGTTTTAACAAAAGCGTTTGAAGTTGACAAAACATACTTTCAACATTTAAGAAACGTTTCGCTGAGAATCAACAGCACCTGAATGGGTCTGAACGCTAGCGCTTCTCAATCACACCAAAGTTTGGTTCAGTTTGGTCCTCAGAAACTCTTTGTCTTAAAAGCGATTGATTACCTGTGTTGAGATGCTGGTGATGGACACGCTGGAGATTCAGAAGCTCTTGCAGAAGTGTGAAAGAGTTGATGGTCTTCAGTGATGTACAGCTTCAGTGTGAGTTTACATCTTCTCATTTCAGTTAGTTTAACTAAACTAAACAGTTCAGACGAAACACGGACGGAGATAAGCTTAAAGATCTGTGTATGTTTTATCTACGCAAATCTGTACGACTGTTGTAGTTTTTTATTCTGTCCACTAGGGGGCATGAGAGACTCGTGAGCGGTTGTGCTGTCAGACGTGGGGCGACAACTGTGCGCGCGCATTCCTGAAAACACCTCCAGATTTTGGGATTTCATGGTAAAGTGATGCGACAATCAACATGATTTCCTGGCAGTCTGAAAATCTGATGAAAACACAGAGACAAGATAACATACACTGGTCAGACAACACATAAATGCATTTTATAACTGTTCAACACTTTTAACACATTACAATACATCTCTGTGTATTACTAATGTGTTATACTACCGTTATATTTAATGTTATACTAATGTTGTAATGTGTTATACTAATGCAAAAAGTTATACTAATGTTACTGGAAGAACATTTTAAGAGAATGTTAGCCAACGTTCTGAGAATGTTTTGTGTTAGCTGGGAATATGCTGTTTTTGCCAGGGTCTCTTTGGACAACTTACCCCAACACTGCAGTGTCACACCAAACCTGACAAACAAACCTCCAAAAACAACATGCTCACCCACAGAAGATCAGTGAGGGTTAAATGAATACTGTAACTATACTGTAACTCAGTGATGCAGATTTCTTAGTGGAAAACATCCACTAAGCTGTCATGTTTTCATAAGCTGGCCAGCATAATATATAAATATATAAAACACAGCTCACATGAAACACATCTGCAGGGAAGCAGTTATGAGCAGTCTGTACAGCTGGTTGAAGGACCGCTGTGAGGAGAAAGTGATGTAGCATTTGGGAAAGTCCTTCATTAAACAACACTGGAATGACGTTACATTTCCTCTTCCTTCTTGGCCTGAGAGAGAGAGAGAGAGAGAGAGAGAAAGAGAGAGAAATGTAAACCCTGTGATAACACAGGAAAAACACACTAATGACTGGAGTGATATAGTATATTTGATTTATATGCAGTTTTGTATCAGATTCAGTTATGTATCAGACTCAGTTATGTATCAGATTCAGTTATGTATCAGATTCAGTTATGTATCAGACTCAGTTATGTATCAGATTCAGTTATGTATCAGACTCAGTTATGTATCAGATTCAGTTATGTATCAGACTCAGTTATGTATCAGACTCAGTTATGTATCAGATTCAGTTATGTATCAGAATGTTGTGATGACCAGGCAGCAGTTAGCAGCAGTTAGCAGCAGTTAGATCTTTGCATGGGAGAGATATATTACTGTAGTAAACACAGTTTTATTAACACATGCTTCTAATAGTCTTTATTCTGAAGGAAGCAATTGTCTTGTACTGGAATAAAGATCTCAAGCGAGCTAAATTTAGCCTGGCATGTCCCCAGCCATCAGACATCTGACATCATTCTTACAGTGAGATAAAGTTCCTGGAGAATCATTCTGATCCACTATCAGTCTGTTGTGATCAGAGTTGAAGACAATGAGGTAAAATGTGCCATGACAAACTGTTATGAATACAGTTGTAAACAGTACAGATTTCTGTGATAACACAAAAACACTGTTAAATGTTACATTTGCTAATAACTTAAGTCTTAAGTCTAACTTAACTTGAGTCTGAATTATTTAATTATGTTCTTAATAATAAATTTGAGACATTGTAAAATGTTTCTGGTCTGTATAATTGTTATGAGAAAACATGATGATATTGTTGACATTGCAAAGCCATTAAATGAAAAGTGTTTCAAATAACATAAAACAATTAAAAAGATCACATTAATAAATGTTTGAAATGATAAACAGATTTTTCTTAGTAGTGTGTCCGTTACTAATATACTGCTGTGATTCTTGAAGACAGGTCATTAGTGAAAACCCCCAGATCACTCTTACCAAACATCAAATTAATGCCCATATCTGCCACTGTGCCAGAGCTGTTAGATGTCATGCTGTGTTTCGTATCCCATAGCAACAACAATGTAAGTACAGTATAACCTGTGACTATTCTATGAGTGGTGCTGTCATTGAGGTTTTCCCATCTCACACCAACTCCAATATCTTAACTCATCAGTTTTGTTTATGTTTTATCATTCACCCTTATTTCATTATTTTAGGATCTCGGCTGGCTCAACCAAAACAGGAAGTCGAGAGGTGAAAATCCTGCCTGGTTACACACCTGCCGAACCAGTTTAATCCTGTCTGCCTCCAGTTTGCTGGAGTGTGATCTTGGACACGTGTCATGCACTAGAGGCAGGACTGGAAGAGGCTGCATATTTCACAAGAGCAGACATGTTACTGGTGCATGCCCAGCTGCTTCATATTTGACCACAACAGCTGTGACACACTGATCAACACTGTTCAGTAATTATCTAAGACTAGATGGGCAGGTAAACTTGGTTTTAATAAACAGCATGTCAGTATAAATATTACAAATAATAAATATTACAGTATTAGCTTAGGTGAGTTTATGCTTGTTGATGTTCTATACGCAGTCCTGCTGTTACACAGCTAATAACATAGAAAGCAGCTGAAACTTCAGCTTTTGTCTTGTTCCCTCACATTTCAACACATGTGACAGAAGACAGAACATTTCTCACCTGACAGCATGCTAACGTGGGAGAAAGAGAGACAGTGATGTGTGAGGTCACGAGAGATCACTCAAACTCGTTTGTGACAGAAGATTACAGCACGTCTGAAACCCAGATAACAATCATAACTTCAGTCTGAGTGCTTTCACAGGTGTAAAGAATAATGACATGAAGAAATATGAAATCTTATGCAATACAGTCATCATTACATCAGTTCCTTCCTGTGAGAGCCGCTGCCTGAACGAGCTGCTTCACAAACTTATTCATATGTGACTTTGGGACTCGCCCTATTTTTTGATGAGTTTGTCACCTCATCTTCGGTTCGGATTTCGAAACAAATTTGTATCATGTACTGAATAGTTTTAATTCTTTACATCATTTACATCATTAATTCTTCACATTCCACAAAAAAATGAACCATAATGTGTGTGGTGATGTATTAGACATGTTTCCACCCCAGAGTCATTACAATAATACTGTATAACACAAATAAATCAGAGCGTGCCGTTACTAAAACACAGAACCCAACTGACATACACAGAGTGATTTTAGGAACACAAACAGAACCTAAGTGTGTTGAGGAGGGTTCTCGTCTACACACTCATTGTCCACAGCATCAACATTAGAAATGAGTGTTATAAATGAAATATTGTGCTGGAACAACATTCATTGTGACATTGTCTGAAAGGTTAAATAAATGATTTGTTTTTCTCGGATTAAATTGCATGTTGTCAGAGTATCTATACACACTCTTGAGGTCACAGAGAAAGGAATTGCATCTTTGGTCTTCAGAGCTGAGAATGGACTCCTGTACAGCACATGTACAGCTCGTTTATACACATTTTAAAGACAAATGTTTGATATGAAGGCTTTAAAGCTACAACAACTTTTGTCTTTCTGTCGCCATCTCTGTTTGAAATGGAAAATTGCAGGTAACATTTCTTTATGTATGTTCAAGTCATATGAAGCCAAACTGACATTTCCTGGAAAATCAGACCTGACAGCTTAAATTATAAATCAATTTTATAAATTTACTGTTGAGAATCGGGGTAAAATAAGAAGATTTTTAACACCAGAAATACTCTTTTACTGCATAGTTTTTTCTGTACATATTTTCCATAATTCTTTTGTTTGTTTCACAGTTTTGATGTCTGTTTTGGATGCATTATATTTATGGTATTTTATTTTCATTTCAGTACTGCCTCTTTCAATGCATTTATTCAGTGTAAAAAAAAACAGTCAGTGTTTGTGTGCATGACAACAGTGGGACTCTGTACATCATGTTTCTGATCATGTCCCAACACGCCAAACACACCTTGGTCATAAGAGGAAATTTGTTCTGCTTGCTCTGCTGTATCTCTCTCATACTTTGGGCTCGTCCTGTTTCCTCTCTGGTTTCAGGACAGTGGGCGGGGCTTTGTGCTGTACCACCTGACTCATGGCTCTGGAATGCCAGCTCACAGAGAAAGAGAGAGAGAGAGAGAGAGAGAGAGAGAGAGAGAGAGAGAGGGAGAGAAAGAGAGGAAGAGAGAGAGAAAGAGAGGGAGAGAGCGAGAGAGGGAGTTTTGTGTGTGTTCTGGGTAAAGTTCAAAAGTAAACTGTGCAGTGTATTTGTATGTGTAAAGGAAAGTGAGTGATGTTTAATGTGAGGAGGTGTGACAGCGAATCTCCCTCAAACATCAACAGCTTCCTTGTGACCACAACTTCTGACAGGATGTTTCTGCATAAACACACGTGTGACCAGCTTTACACAGAATGTGTGTGTGTGTGTGTGTTATTTACTATAATAGTTGAGAGTTCTTTCATTCAACAACATGGAGACATGACTCAGAATCAAACCTATAATTATTATTATACTATAATTCATGTCTTTCATCATCTTTACAGCACGCACATACAGTGACCTGACAGTCTTATATGATTCAGATGAAGTATGCAGATGCAGTTCTGTGTAATATCTGAGTGCTGATATATCTTTTCATGCAGATATATGTTTTAAAGCAAGAGATTTTGGCTGGGTAAAACAGACCATCAGATTAATTCTATGAATGTTAGGATTAGTTCCTCATTCAGTTTGACTAATAATGATTTGGGGTTTCCTCTTTAATTTCCTGTCTAATGAAGACATGAGGGCATAAGACCGGCAACGCTGTATATTATTATATATTATTATTATTATATATTATTATTAACTATACATTATCCCTTTACACCACTCACTCACTATGTAATTGTGTTCAGAATGTTTGTGTGAGATACTGGTGATGTACAGTGGGACCAGTAACTAATAAATGGTGTTTATTAGTGAAACTGATTCAGGCTGATCTATTCAGTTTGATGTAAATAAACTCATTCAGATGTCACTGCAAGCTGTCGTAAAGCACAAGAAATGAACATCACTGTGTTTATTGTAACTTTATTCATCAGTTTCTCTCATACAGTACACGCTTGTCTTCATTATGCTCATAAATGATGTTAATTGTTGGTGTTAATGTCATTATAATTAGGTACCCTAACAATAACCGTTAAATTCACAGATCAGCAGAATATGATTTCAGAAAGTGTTTCACTATTTCAATCAAATCCACAAACAGATTATAGTTTCATAAATGAAATGATCAACATATATGATCATGAATTCTAAATACATTCGTTCAATACTTTAAATTAAATTTCTCACAGATTTTGTTGTTAAAATTGTTCTAATGGCTGCTTTTCAAAAAGCTGATAAACTTTAAAACAGCTTTGAGAACCTGCAAATAACAAATCAAATAACTAAAGACGTTAAGTGTCACATGTATTATAATAACACAATAATAAATAAGTTAATAACAATAAATAAATAACAATAAATAAATAAGCTACAACAACGTTCCTTCATTTAACGCTTCAAAATGTGAGATTCAAGTATGTGCCCAGCTGCGCATGCGCTCCTGCAGAGACGCACAACTCATCCGCTTGTGACAAAATGAGTTTTTACACTTCGAGTGAAAACTGAGTTTTGCACAAAAGTGAAATTCAAGTAAATCTAAGAATGCGTTCAAGTTTCATTCCCTCGTAAAGTTTATACGTCAGGTCGTCGTGTGCTGCGTTACATCGCCCCGCTATGTCGAGATGCACACAAAGGGTCCAGACACCGCAGAGCACCCTGGAAAGCCGCTGTTCCACCCTCAAAACCAAGAAAGTTTCTAATAATGAACCTGGTTTGTCCGTGCGTTTGATGTTCAGTTCATTCAGTTCTCTGTGCCGAGTCTATGGTACACTGGGTACAGTAGGGCCACCACGTATCCATTGCGCCGGCTCTGCTGGTATACCGCAGTCATATCTTCTTCCCAGCTTGCGCTCGGACATGTAGTGTTGAGAAACTGGTTCCAGGAGGTTTCCTTCTCCTCGCTGCGGGACTGGAGCTGCTCGTGAGACATCTGGGCGAGGTCCTCTGGACACTTCCCCGTCATCTGCCTCGCTTGCTCCTCAGCGGACTGAAACGAGCCAGCATTGTATGTGGTGGCGTCAGTAAAGATTGAACCTTCGCTTTGCGTCGGCTCAACGGATCCCTCCTCCGTGTAGATCTGCATGAAGACCACCAGGCATAGGATAAGCAACCACCGTTTTGCGGGGCTCTTCTCGGCCGGTGGGAGATATTTGCGCACTTTAGAGGGGTACATGACGCGGGTGTTCCTCTTGCGCGGGCGCGTCGGAGCTCCGCGGTGAGGAAGCGCCGGCTGATGCGGCTCCGGAATCCGCTCGAAGGTGAAGATCTCCGGCTTGGTGTTGCGCGGCATCATCGGTCTGAAATCAAAGCGCGTCTGCTGATGGAAGAACGTGTTGGTCGGCACTGAGAGGATCAGACTGTCTGATCTGGCATACATGGTTTTCGCAGGTCAGTTATGCGCTATTTTCTGTGTTTCTCTACTTCTCTGGTTCTCAAAGTGACTCTCTGACTTCTGCATGAGGTTTATATATTTTGCTTTAAGAGACGCCCAGATAAAGACACACACCCTTCATGCTTCACTGCTCAAGACGGAAAATGCGCGATTTTACCGAAAAATCCCTCTGAACTCTGACAGGCGCTAAACACACACTCAGCTAATTAGAGCTGCCTCACATAATAATATGCGGCATTAATTAAGTCTTAAAAATTAATAACAAAAGCAAAATCAAACTTCATTCTTAAAACAACATTTTTGTTTTATTGGAATCAAAATGAGTTTTGAGATAAATAAGATTCTTGATGTTATGAGGGACGTTATGAGGGACCTTCAGTTTGAGATTGTATATATAATTATACACTGTTTGTTTAGACTATTAAGCACAATTTGTTTATTATTCACTTGATTGTGCAAATATTTCATTTATTTGTTATATAACATTTGTAAATGATGAAAATTATTTTCATTTATTTCTTTTTTAATACTGCTGTCATTTAATATAGTTAATTAATCTGAAAGCATCTGTCATCTGTTCGTCCATGTTAACTGACAGCGGCGGAGAAATGTGTTTCCAGCTTACAGGGAACGTTCTCAGAACATTGGTTAACGTTCTCTAATAGTTCTCAAAAAGTTCTTGTAGTAACATTAGTAGAACTTTTTTATGTTATTTATCATGTATCAAAAACATTATTCTTAAGTTGTTAGGGAGATTTTTTTTGAAGAAGTTGAAAACTGAACAAAGTTGAACAAAGTTCTTATAACCAGAAGTAACATTAATGCAATGTTTAAAGAAATGGACGTTTTGAATAGTTTTAGAATTTTAAAATGAAATTGTTAGTGTTTTGGTTATTTAGGTGAGGAGTCAACAGTGTATTTCTGAAGAAATCTGACATGCAGCGGTGATTTCTGAGCAAATGAGAAAAATTACAATTAATAAACACAGATTAAGTCTTATCAGATAAGATAACTGTACATTACAGGCTAACTGTATATTACAGATGCATGAAAACTGCTAGACATCCCCTGTGTGTCTGACAGAAACAGTATAATATGAATGACTCTGTCTGTCCAATCAAATGCTAGTATGTGTATTTGTCATTCTCTGTGCTTTTCTAGGTTTGTCTGTAGGCAGGGGGAAAGATGTGTGTGTTCCAGGTAAAACCTCAAACCTGCAATATTTCCTGTAGGAACAGCCACACTGGCTTTGCGTCACCTTGCTAAAATTAACACTCAGACACACTCACACTCATGGGTGTGTGCGATTTCAGCCAGCACAATGACTTCAGATGATTTCAGAGGTATGGACCAACCCAGCTCAAATTTTAGGTTGTAAGAACATTTCCCTAACGTTTCTATTAAGTAACTAAAATATTAAAAAGGTTATTTATAACATTTATAACATTCAAAATGTCCAATTTTTAGACATTATTGCTTGGTAACATTATTCTATTGGTATAACGTTACAATACGTTAAACGTTTTTAAAATATTCCACTAACAACTTAAAACATTTTTGACATATGATATACAACATTAAAAAAACTTTCTATGAACATTCCTACTTGATTGTAAGAAGCAACTTGTTTATAATCACGTTTATTAGAGCAAATAAAGTCATTTTGTAGCTGATCTGGAGTTCACACTGATCTGGAGTTCACACTGATCTGAAGTTCACAATGATCTGGAGTTCACACTGATATGGAGTTCACACTGATATGGAGTTCACACTGATCTGGAGTTCACACTGATCTGGAGTTCACACTGATCTGGAGTTCACACTGATCTGAAGTTCACAATGATCTGGAGTTCACACTGATCTGGAGTTCACACTGATCTGGAGTTCACACTGATATGGAGTTCACACTGATCTGAAGTTCACAATGATCTGAAGTTCACAATGATATGGAGTTCACACTGATCTGGAGTTCACACTGATCTGGAGTTCACACTGATCTGGAGTTCACACTAATCTTGAGTTCACACTGATATGGAGTTCACACTGATCTGGAGTTCACACTGATCTGGAGTTCACACTGATATGGAGTTCACACTGATCTGGAGTTCACACTGATATGGAGTTCACACTGATCTGGAGTTCACACTGATCTGGAGTTCACACTGATCTGGAGTTCACACTGATATGGAGTTCACACTGATCTGAAGTTCACACTGATATGGAGTTCACACTGATCTGAAGTTCACAATGATATGGAGTTCACGCTGATCTGGATTCACGCTGATCTGGAGTTCACACTGATCTGAAGTTTACACTGATCTGAAGTTCACACTGCTCTGGAGTTCACACTGATATGGAGTTCACACTGATCTGGAGTTCACACTGATCTGGAGTTCACACTGATATGGAGTTCACACTGATCTGGAGTTCACACTGATCTGGAGTTCACACTGATATGGAGTTCACACTGATATGGAGTTCACACTGATCTGGAGTTCACACTGATCTGGAGTTCACACTGATATGGAGTTCACAATGATCTGGAGTTCACAATGATATGGAGTTCACACTGATCTGGAGTTCACACTGATCTGGAGTTCACACTGATATGGAGTTCACACTGATCTGAAGTTCACACTGATATGGAGTTCACACTGATCTGGAGTTCACACTGATCTGGAGTTCACACTGATCTTGAGTTCACACTGATATGGAGTTCACACTGATCTGGAGTTCACACCGATCTTCTGTCTGTATTGATTGCAGATTGCAGATTCTCAAAGGAATCTTAAAAGAAGAGTTCACATTTTGTGTGTTGACTGGGCTTTTGTTGGAACGACAGGCTAACAGATGCAACTAGACAGGCAGAAGGGCGCGCATGAGTTTTTGTTTTGTTAGTGAGATGTGGGTCATTGTTTGAGTATAATTCCCATCAAAGTGTTTCATTCATGCTGTCCGTTGCTTTCCAAGCGTCTACGTGCTGAGTATCATGACAGCCCAACATTATTTATCTGCAGTTCCCCTCACTACAGGCAGGGGGCGTTTCACTTTTTTTTTTAAAGAAGTGTACAGTAATGAGTTGTTTAGTCATTAAAATAATGTCGCAATGCATAAATGTGTGATAAACTTACTTTCATCTCTTCATACTTTGTTCTGGGTTTTGGGTGAAATATGACACCAACATGTTTTTGAGATTTTTAGGATTATTAAAATATTCGACATACATACAATATAAAGTGAGAGTGACAAAAAATGTTAGGTAAACAATCTCCAGATTCACAGTGTTTGTGTATTTACAGGTTGGAATGCTGTTCTACTGTCAGTGTCTGACTGTTTCAACAACTACAGAAGGTGTGCAACGCTCTGATGATTGACAGATACAGTGCACTGTGACATTACGTGGATTATTGTAATGCGTCTGGAAATGTAAATCATGTGACATTCACAATTGAGCTGAGAACGTCTATAAAATATTGATATCAGCTCCTGAATATATCAGCTCCTGAATTTCAATCGCTCCAGTAAACAGAACACAGAATTTTAAATTTAAGTGAAATTAACATTAAACTACATCATATGAATTTATATATCTGCTACAAGTTACAAGTGGAGTTTATTGTCATTTCAACCATATACAAGTACACAGTGAAACGAGACAACGTTCCTCCAGATAAAGGTGCTACATAAAACAAACACTAAACATCACAGACATGCAGGCATACATAAATTAAACAAAGTATATACATAAAGTGCACAAGTGCAAAAACATGTGCAGACAGCACAAGACAGTGTAACAAATGTAAACATAAGTAAACCTAAATGTGTATAACAATGTAAACAATGTAAAGGTGTGGTGTTGGCAGCCAGATGTGCAAAAAAACATAAATGTTGTTTTCAATACTATATTATCTGTGAATATGAACTCTTCATAAACATTTATCATATACATACTTCCAAGCCTCTTATGTCATGAACAATCACTGAACAATGATCAAGTGTTTTTCTGTCATCACTATGGGAACAGAAATGTTGAATTAGTTCTGTTTAGGCATGAATCAGGTGACTTACAAGTAGCAGCTGATAACTGTTATGATCAAGTGTACATAACAGAGACGCTCACTTTTAAGTGTTTCTCTCAAAGCAGCTTCACTCTCCTCATGTCTTGTTTGCAGCCACTTTTTGCACACTGTTTCCCAGCTGCTCTGTGATAGGCCAGTTCATCTGCCAAGGTGTCTACCTGAGTGATGTCAAAATAAAAGCCCTCCTGTGTCATTTCCCTTTTCCCTTGCGTCAATCATGTTTACGCTTCAGTAGGGACATGATTGTCCATGATTTTTTAACTTAAAAAACTCAAAAAATGGTCTTTGTGTTGGTACTCTTAGAGGGTTGAAATTTCATTAAAAATGTTACAGTCAGTCAATATTCAATATTTTTAAAGGGTATGTTAGGACAAACATCCTTAAATCATTAATATTTAATATACATTCTTGAAATGTTGAGAGTAAACATTCTTAGCACGTATTTTTGTTAGCTGGAGTTTATTTTCAAACAGCGTCTCTACACCACCAGTATATCTGCTCTGTTTTAAACAACATTTATGTAACTCGTGTGTGTGTGTGTGGGAACAGAACGCTGTTTTAATTTGCATTCCTTGCAGTCTAATTCACTAATTGTTCAATTAGTGTCATTTTGCTGGAAGAACTAATAATTAAACAAACAGCAGCCAGAAACAGATCAAATATTTAACAGTTAACGGTCACCACTCTTATAAGGTCACCTGACGGATGTTTGTTTGTTTGTTTGTACTCAAAACTAAATGACCAACTGTGTCACATCCTGACTGGACATGCTTTTGTTTTTGTTTCTATGGTAACGGTAAAAACGGGCAGGGACCGATGGGCCAGACACGCCTTTAATAATTTAGATAATGTCATAAGCACTACCTGCATTAACCTTTAGCAACCCGCTGAGCTTTGTGTATGTTTATGTTTGTTTTCCAAAAGAAAAGAGTCAAATATAAACAAAAAAAAAATTGTGTATGTGTGTAAAATGAGCTTTATATTAACTGGCTAAGATTTTAGGATGATTTTCAGGAACATATTTTACATTTATGAGAGTTTATGTTGCCAACCATGTGCAACCTATACGCCACATGAAAATACAAAATAAAAGTGTTTTAAATTAATGTAATTCTAAACAATTATGGCTGTTTGTACTAAAATCAAATCTACATTAAATAGTACAGATGCTGTAAATAACACAGAAAACATCATAGCACAGACCTTGTGTTAGAATCAGGCATATCTTTTTAGTCTGTGTGTTAGATTACACAGTCTGTACTATTGTGATCGTTTTTAAACTATTTACACATTCAGAGCTGGTTTGAAGAACAGTGTTTGAAGAAATGCTAAATGTATTATTTACAAAACGTGCTTCGCAAAGAAGAACCATTTTTGTTGTTGTATGGTTCCATAAAGAACCTTTAACATCTGTAGAACCTTTCTGTTTCACAAAAGGTTCCTTGTAGTGGAAAAAGGTTCTTTTGACTATTAAAACCTTTGACTGAAAAGTTCTTTTTGGGAGTCACAAAAGGTTCTTCTATGGCATCGCTTTGGAGGAGCATAGAACATTCTGAAATATCACGAGTCGTGTGTCATTTTTGATCCTGATTCTGTTCTTCACACTGATGTGACATTACATGAGGAAGTTGATGGCTGATTACTCATTCACTTGAAGGTAGAACTTCACACGGTATGTGGGGGTTTTGATGCGTAACTCTGCTTGATGTTTGTGGTTAGCAGGTGATGCTGGTATTAGTTAGTAACTTCTCTGTTAACAGTGGTCACATGTGCACTGGTGAGGAAGTGTTTGTGCCTTTTCATTCACTGTGAGGTTTATAAAACATCTTTATTTCTTTAAACCTTTTAAATGTGCTCTTAACATACATTCCAAAAATAAGGCAAAATATGTTGTTTTCATTTAACATACATATTTGCTAATGTAGCAAAGAGAAAAATGCAGAGGCACGTCACAAAAACAGAATTCTTATAGTTAAGAGAAAACTGCTTTTTTGTTGTTGTTTTTCTGAAAAGTGCTATTTATTGTTAAATAAATTGTTATTTATTGTTAAACTTCTTTTATACACTCATATGTATGTATGAGGGACAGAAACCACATCTTTTTGCGGAGAAAGCTAGCAGTGAAGGACTTATTTGTACTATGTACACATACATAATGTCTCTCTCCCCTAGACACACACACACACACAGACAAAACGAATCAGATCTCCACAGAAAGAGTGGAGTCGCAACTCTGGCCAGTTCCCATGAAGGACACACGCAGACTGGTTTGCTGAACCAAAAGCCATTCATAACACACAGACGTTTGTTTCACTGTATTAGTGAGGACATCTCATAGACTTCCATTGTTTTCATACCAGGCCAGTAATCTTCTGTCCCCTTTTCCTTCCACCAAAACCTCCCACGAACCTGCTGACATCATCAGATTTAAAAACTGAAGGTTTTTAACTTTAGGTCACTAAACAAAAACACATATTTATCTTTCCACAGCATGTTCAAATCGCTCTCTCAGATCCACAGTGTTCAGTACTGAAACAGAACTTACAATCTGTGGATATTTGACTTGAAGCACAGGAAACTGGCACAAGTTATGAACTAGTTTGTTATTGCCCCGTTAAAGATCAGATTTGTATTCCTGCTTCAGTTTAATGCTTTTTGTTTTTTAGATTTTTCATAGAATATTGACTATATCAACTGTTAATTTCAAAACTCAGTGAAACCCAGCTTTGATTTCATTTCCTCCTGAGCAGTATGACACAATTTGACTTCCTACTAAATCATTTCATCACATCCTCTAATGCTCATTACCCAGTAAAACATTTCCCTGTTTTCAAGAGTTTTTCTAGAGTTGCACTCGTCAGTGTTTTTACTGGTTTGTTTGGTTTTGTCATCCACACAAGGAAAGTTAGTCCAGAGGGGCTCTTGTAGTTATCCATTGCCTAAGCATTGTGTTAGTGTACAGTGTGCACTGTATCAGTGAATGAACCTTTGCGACACAGCGCCATCTGATGGTCGTGAAAAATAGTGACCGTGAACTGTGTATCTTTTATCTTTAACGATTATTTAATTATGTGAAGGTCAGATGCCATGCATATGGTAGTTAGTGAACATATTATATAGTTACATGAAGCTATTTCAATTGATTCTTAATGGCGACAGTTATGACAATAATGGCTACAATTGTCAGAATTGCCACAAAGCTCATTATACAAGCTTTGCACAACGGCATTCGCAGTATGGTAATGAGTAAAGGACCCTGTCTCTCTTGGTCTGTGCCCGGCTGCCCCTGTGCACCTCCTGGAGTCCCCACATCCAGACTGTGGCTGACGTTCTGCGGTAAGGTGGGTGCTGAACTGGGCGCTCTCTTCACCTGCAGCTTGCCTTTATCTCGGTTAAAGCGAATGCTGTACACATGTTGCATCGTCCCTGGCAGGCAGGAGAGCACCGTGGAGTCGTTTGTGAGCTTGGGAAGCCCCAGGACGGGTAATGGGGTGTACGCTCGGCACAGCGGGCACTGTATGGTGTCAGGTTGGGCGGACTTCACATTCATCCGGGCGAGACACTCCAGACAGAAGGTGTGCTTGCACTGCAGAAGTTTAGGCGTGTTAAAGACATTGTTGAACTGGCTGAAACAGATGGCGCACTCTAGTTCAGTGGTCTCGTCTTCATCCACGCCGGGTTTGTAGGGGTCACGGAGGTCGTTCGGGTCGGGCTCCATGACGACGGGGGGGGGGAGTGAGGAAGAGGAGGGTCATTAAACATCTTCAACGTCCATGGTGATGTGTCAGATCTAGAGATACACAAGAACAATTAATAGATCAATTGTTTAAAAAAAATCACAGTCTGAGACATTAATGAGGTGACCCTGTTGAAAAAACAGAAAAAAAACTTGGCTAAAGTTCCCTAAAAGTTTCCTCGAAGTTAAAAGTTCCTAAAAACGTTCTTGCAGTGGCGTTAGTGGACATTTGTTAACGTTTTAAATCATTTATCCAAAACATTATTCTTAAGTAGTTATTGGAATGTTTTAAAAACATTACATAATTAAAAAAAAAATTACATTGTTCATATAACCAAGCAATAACATTAATGCAACGTCTAAAAATGTTCTGTAAACTTTCAAAGCAGCATTTTTGTTACTTAATGGAAATGTTAGAGAAATGTTCTTATAACCTCAAATTGTTAACTGGGTTTGTTTAAAATGCTGGGTCATGACCAGTAGCTGTGCTTCTAAAATGATACCATCAGTCTGCAAAAAACATTTTTGTTCATCAACAGCCAATCAGGAGTAACATGCAAATTGACTGTATTGTTTGTTTGCAGGCAACAGGACAGACATGGCAAAGATTTATTAGATTATGTTACACACAATGATCCACACAGAAGAGAGTGAAGGATCATAAACAGGGTTGTTTATGATGGCGCACATGCAGTGGATGTGTTCTCAGTAACACATTTGTCTTGGAAATGTGTCTTGCAGGTTTCTGTTAAATCTATGCAAAGCAGAAGTCTTCAATCATGACCAAAATAACACAGAATGAGCTTCATTACCTGACCTTTGAGTTCGGCCTCAGTCCATCACACTGTATTGTGTGTTATTATAAAAACATCATAGTCATACAGTATTATGTGTTTAAATAAAAATAAATCCTTAATGACTACAGACAAGCCTTCTCTTCTGTCTCTTCTGTGTTCACATACAAAACCATCACCAGCACCAACTTACCTTCACAAACTCATACACATCTACACCCCTTCCCTACACTCAGCAAATAAATGTTGCCTCAAGCTTTGGAAAAAAGCATCTGCTAAATGACTGTCTGATGACATGAATAACTCTTTATTTTGAAATGGATTTGTGATTCTTTACTGGGCCATTGTAAAAAATGTGCTCTTAAAAGAAAAGTAAAGTTCTTAAAAGTAAAGTAAGGTTCTTAAAAGTAAAGTAAGGTTCTTAAAAGTAAAGTAAAGTTCTTAAAAGTAAAGTAAGGTTCTTAAAAGTAAAGTAAGGTTCTCAAAAGTAAAGTAAGGTTCTCAAAAGTAAAGTAAGGTTCTTAAAAGTAAAGTAAGGTTCTTAAAAGTAAAGTAAGGTTCTTAAAAGTAAAGTAAGGTTCTCAAAAGTAAAGTAAGGTTCTTAAAAGTAAAGTAAGGTTCTTAAAAGTAAAGTAAGGTTCTTAAAAGTAAAGTAAGGTTCTTAAAAGTAAAGTAAGGTTCGTAAAAGTAAAGTAAGGTTCTTAAAAGTAAAGTAAGGTTCTTAAAAGTAAAGTAAGGTTCTTAAAAGTAAAGTAAGGTTCGTAAAAGTAAAGTAAGGTTCGTAAAAGTAAAGTAAGGTTCTTAAAAGTAAAGTAAGGTTCTTAAAAGTAAAGTAAGGTTCTTAAAAGTAAATTAAGGTTCTTAAAAGTAAAGTAAGGTTTGTAAAAGTAAAGTAAGGTTCTTAAAAGTAAAATAAGCTTCTTAAAAGTAAAGTTCTTAAAAGTAAAGTAAGGTTCTTAAAAGTAAAGTAAGGTTTGTAAAAGTAAAGTAAGGTTCGTAAAAGTAAAGTAAGGTTTGTAAAAGAAAAGTAAGGTTCTTAAAAGTAAAGTAAGGTTCTTAAAAGTAAAGTAAGGTTCGTAAAAGTAAAGTAAGGTTCTTAAAAGTAAAGTAAGGTTTGTAAAAGTAAAGTAAGGTTCGTAAAAGTAAAGTAAGGTTCGTAAAAGTAAAGGAAGGTTCTTAAAAGTAAAGTAAGGTTTGTAAAAGTAAAGTAAGGTTCTTACCTTTCTATAGTCTGAAGAACCTTTTTCCACAAGAAAGAACCATTTGTGAAGCAAAAAACAATGCATGATAAACAGAAAATGAAATGAACACAGTATAAATGAATAAAAGAAAACACACAGTGTATCTACACATAATGTTTTAAAATCACTTTGATGTTCTTACTCATCTCCCAGCTTTTCTTCTCTGGTGCCTTTCTCAGGTGTATTTCCTGTGGAGACAGAAGTTGATGTGCTGTGTGTGTTTGTCGGAGATATTTTCAGTCTGTCTTCTCGAAGCAGATCTCTGTACACCTGCAGCTATGTCTTCCGCATGTCTTCAGATGTGTTTACATACAAAAACAAAAAGTGAAGCATTTCGCGCTTTGCCCTCCACTGCTGTATTACACAGAAGAAGATTTGAATACTGGAGCAGCAGACAAGAGGAAATGCAGATGAGGTATTCAAATAAAGAGCAGTAATGTAAGACCTGAGCAGAGGAAGAGAGAGAGAGCATGTCTGACCACACACCTGATCACGTACAGATAAAGTGAACTGTCTTCAGTGAGGGAGGACTGCTGGTCGAAACGCTTTCTTCTCAAGAGTGTGTGTTTGATATCTGTTACTTAATCACTTATATATATATATATATATATATATATATATATATATGTTCTTATATAAACTTAACATACAGCAAAATACTGTAGAGAAAACCCATTGTAAACAACCAAGTACCAAGGAGTGTATCATTTTAACTGTAAATTCTGATTAGATAAGCCATGTCCAAATAAACATGAAAAGAGTTTAAAAGCTTTGTACTTCTTGGTTTAATGTAAGTAGACTTAAAAATACACGATGCAACAGAAGAACATTTTTGGCTGTGTGGTTCCTTTCACAGAACCATAAGAGGTTCCTTTCAAGAACCTTTCACAGAACCTTTGTTTTACAAAATTTTCCTTGTAGTGAAAAAAGGTTCTTTAGACTATAGAAAAGTAAGAATGAAATAATTCTTACTTTAACTGAAAAGTTCTAAAGTTCTTTATATTTATTTATGTGGAAGATGCTTTTATTCTTCTATGGCATTTCTGTGAAGAACCCTTAAAGAACCTTTTAAAAAGGGTATAAACGTGTATGTTCTTACTGCATCCCTGTGTTTCAAAAAAGATCAAGTTACAAACAGACTGCAAAAGTTTCCATTTCCTGTTACATGTGTGCATGAAGACTTCAGAACTGAAATATATCATGTGCAAATACACCTCAGCATTTTCATACTAGTCAAATAAACACACAACAGCAGCTTCATTTATTATTAAAGTGACTGTTATCTGTTCATTAATGATCATTATACAGTGACAGTATTTAACACTAATCTCACATTTCTCTGTGAAAAATACTCTAGTAATGAAATATTTAATAAATATATTGCTGGAAAGAGGATATTTGTTGAACTACATTTACAAACATGACAAACATACTGCATCACTAATTGTCTCTGATGGTCTCTGATGAGTTCGGTTGTTTAAAATGATACACATGGTCCCTTCCTCTCTCTCCTCAGGTTCTTTCCAGTGTGTAAAGTACACAACCTGTCTGTTTACATACGTCTGAGTGTGTTTATGTGTGTTTATGTGTGTGTATGCATAGACTCTAGCAGTGTGAGACAGAAACATAACAGGAAAATGAGAGATCATAATGTCACCTGCATCAATGATTTTGTACATGTTAACTTTTAGTCAGTTCTAAAGACAGGTCACATATTTAGAGCGTTCTCCTTGTTTAGAACACAGTTCAACTGTATTGCTTGTATTTGTTCTGACATTAGCACAACGCTATAGAAACTAGACAGAATATAATATAATAATAATAAATATAATAGAATTTACTTCCTGGTTTTGTAGCACATTGCTATGCGGTTGCTAAGGTTCTCTGGTGGTTGCTGGGATGTTACTAAGTTGTTGCGAGAATCAAATAAAAAAATAACCTTAGGACCCCATAATATTCTGGTCTCTATAATGTTCTGATCTCTATAATGTTCTGATCTCTATAATGTTCTGGTCTCTATAATGTTCTGGTCTCTATAATGTTCTGATCTCTATAATGTTCTGATCTCTATAATCTTCTGGTCTCTATAATGTTCTGATCTCTATAATGTTCTGGTCTTTATAATCTTCTGGTCTCTATAATGTTCTGATCTCTATAATGTTCTGGTCTCTATAATGTTCTGATCTTTATAATGTTCTGATCTCTATAATGTTCTGGTCTCTATAATGTTCTGGTCTCTATATGCGTCTCTGCTTTATAGCTTTTTAGCCCTGCTTTTAAATACAGTAATACATCTTCTAAACAAGACTTGTTGTATATATAAATATAAACATATTTGCTGCTCAGCATACGACTCACCTTCACCTATGAGTCATAATTCCCATAAATTCCCATTAATTTACAAAAATCTCAGAATTTTGATACCGTATTAAAAGTGATAGAGCATGCAATCTGAAGTTTAGTCACTCAGTGAAGAACGCTTCAAGATTAAGATTATGCTGCATATTGGTAACCAAATAACAGAATGGACAAAAAAAACACTGATCCATTTCTCAAAATATCTTCTTTTGTGTTCCACAGAAGAAAAAAAGTCATTCAGGTTTGGAGTGACATGAGGGTGAGTAAATGATGGAAATCTCAAATGATTTTTGAAAGCTCTCGTCCAAGCTCTGCCCTCTTGTGGCTAACAGTTGTGGCTGCGCATGAATTACAGTAACAAACTGACAGCTTTGTGTAAATCAGAAAGAGGTTTTTATGAACTCTGGTCACTTGATTGAAACAACAACAGTGGTTTCTTTGTGATCAAATGTCAGCCATTATATTAAAACAAATCAATAAATGTTTTCTCTTACATGAGGTCAAAACTGAAGCTAACAAACTATTTCTCAGTCACCATTTTAAATTAGCACTGGGCTACAATCTAACCATAATAATGAACATTCCACGGTGATTAACTTAGTTAATGATTTAAGTTTATGATTAAGTTTATGATTAATCTAATGAGTACACACAAACTAACTGGCCATTCAAAGTTAATCTTTAAAATGAGTCTTAACAAATCATGATGGAATGAAAAACTTTCTTCAGTGTCCCTCTAAACGAATGAACTGACAATGAATGACCCTGAAGATTTCAGAAGAAAGGTAAGCTTCAAAATTTCAATGCAGTGGACGTGTCGTGACTGAGCGTAGAAAACTGATTGACATGCATCTGTTAATGACACACATCAGACAGAGCGTGTCTCTGAACGGAATTTCACACTCCTGCAGTTTCCCGTCTCATGCACTAAACAACAGCGGGATTGTGACTCTGCTGGTATATCAGGAGCTTTAACAGCAATTCTGTCCAGTCATAGGCTCATGATTCATGTAAAGAAACAGCAGAGAAGTTAAGTGACACTTTGAGGAAGGAAGTTTAAAAATGGGTGAAAGTGAAGATTATAAGGAAAATCAGCCTTTGCTTAAAGACAAAGAACCAAAACGACAAATAAAGGTACGATGTTAGTAATAATAAATTATTGTTATTATTATAAATAAATAGTTTCTGCTACTATTTGATATAATAGACAATTATTATTATAGAAATTCCAGCAATGAAACTTACATCATGGACTTTTGTTGACACTGTTGTATTTCTTTGCGTTTTGATGTTATTTACTGTAGCTCATGTGTTGTACATATTGTTGTGTTCTGCATATTGTACATTTTTACTGCTACTGTTCCACTGTTTTTGTCACAATAATAAACACGTTACTGTACTCAACATTGAACCTGTATGAATGACTCAATTTTAAGACAAAATCAAAAGCACTTTTTTGTCATCACAGGTGGCGAGTAAATCTCTTCTTCTTGCTGTTTGGGCAGCTTGTATTGGTGGATCGTTTCAATATGGCTACAATGTATCAGTCATAAATGCACCTAGCCAGGTAAGAAATGTGTCACCTTGTACATGACCACAGTTTGACCCAGATTCTGCAGCCAGTGCCTCTGATCTACTTTATTACTGATTATACTGTTGGTCATGCTCTGCATACAGCTCTTCCTTCTGTTGTGTGTTAGCGCATTGGATTTGCTACAATATGCATGTAGATTACAATGTACAGTACACGCACATGAGTTAAGTTCTGTATGCATGTGACCCAACAGTTTATAAATGTATCATCCCCTCCAGTCATAAGTCACATGAAAGAATTGTAGTTAATATGTCATGTGATGATGGAGTTTGCACCCTGTTACACTACTGCAAAACACACAATACACACACAGTCATTTTGGCAGCATTATTATTCACCATAGTCAGAGAAATCAGCATTGGTAACAATTCTGGGGTTTGTGTCCTGGATCTCTGATCTATGTGTTCTTTCTAACAGGCTGTGCAGAACTTCATTAACCAGACATGGATGGAACGCTATAATACAGAAATAAGTTCACAGGTTCTCACTCTCCTTTGGTCCACTATAGTGTCTGTTTTCACTCTTGGTGGGCTTGTGGGAGCTTCTGTTGGAGGAACTTTGGCCATTAGATTTGGAAGGTGAATTCTTATATTTAGCAAATACGTAATTTGAGAGGCACCGACTGAATGCAGACACGGACCGAATGCAATGATAGGCTGAACATTTTATGGTCCTTTCACAGAATATATAAATATAAATATGAACTAAATTATTTAGACCACTTAATTAAGAGACCTTTAATCAGCATGAGGGGGAGTCCAGTTGACTGAACTGGTCTGTGATGGTTTTAGAGCGGCTGATGTCAGTTTGAATGTTTTTTTAGGAAAGGGACACTGTTGTTCAACAACACTTTTGCACTGTCAGCTGCGATTTTTATGGGTTTGAGTTACGCCACCAGCACTTTTGAACTTCTGATCCTCGGCCGCTTTCTAACTGGAGTAAACGCAGGTATGTGTTTTAAATACAGTAAATAATGTTTCTTGTACAGTAGGCTTTGGTTAATAAACACTGTTAAAGACTAATGAATGTCTGTTTGTATTGTCTGACTCAGTGGATGCTGTTTATTTCTCTGGCAGGCATTGGGACGTGTGTGCAGCCTCTGTATCTCGGTGAAATCGCACCCAGAGCTCTGCGTGGTGCCATGGCGATGGGAACATCCATTTTCATCACCGGGGGGATCTTAACCGGACAGGTGATTGGCCTCAAGTGAGTAAAGGCAAAGCCACAGTCATTGTATTCTTGTACTCACGTAAAGTGTTTAATGCAGATGCGCGTGTGTGTGTGTCAGAGAGCTGTTAGGCAGGGAGGAGTTCTGGCCCATCCTTCTGTCCACAACATGTATTCCAGCAGTACTGCAGCTGATGATTCTGCCCTGGTTGCCTGAGAGCCCGCGCTACCTGCTCATCGATCGCGGAGATGACCTGGCCTGCAGAAAGGGTGCAAACTCAAACATTCACTTAATAACTGCACTCTTAAACATAAATGTTCTTAAAAAGGTTCTTTGCTGCGATATCATAGAACCATGCTGTGAACTATTTTTGGTTCCCTGAAAAAATTCAGTCAAAGGTTTTTAAAAGAAGCATTTACTTCTTACCTTTTTATAACTTAAAGAACTTGTTCACTACAAAGAACCTTTTGTGAAACAGCATTCAAGCATCAAAATCAAAGATCAGAATAAACATTCTGTCAGATGTGTCCAAATCTTTTACTCGTCTTTAACTTGTAAAAATGAAATTTACAGATTTTAGACAAAACAATGAATGAAAACAGATTTTAGACAAAACAATGAATGATCAGAATGAAGACAATCACCCAAAATGATTTTAAAGAGCAATGGAAATTTTCTAGTTTGTTCCTCACATCTATAAATACACTTCCTGCTTGTTTCGTTAGATGTTGTTGTGTTTGCACGAAATGTCATTTAAACTCATGATTGTATTGCAGTGTTTTTCTGACTCAGCTGCTCAAAACCATAAAATCAAAGCAATTAAAGACTGAAGTGTGAAATCTGACAGAAATGAGCCAAACCATCAACAGAAACAAGCAGATAAGTGTGTCATGTGTCCCCTCTTTTATTGCTTTCCTTTCAGCTCTAATGTGGCTTCATGGAGCAGATAAATACCACGGAGAGCTGGAAGACATGGAGAGAGAGAGGATCAATGCAGCCGGGATGAAAGCCCAAAAACCCTGGGAGCTTCTTTCTGACGTCAGCCTCCGCTGGCAGATTCTGACCGTCATACTGCTGAACGCCTTCCAGCAGCTCAACGGCATCAATGCAGTGTGTGTCGCAAAAGATGCATTTCATTCCAAAAACCACCCCACGAGCGCACCTTTCAAGCAACACATAAAAACCCCTTTAACCCCAGTTTGACTTCAGTAAACATATGTACATAAAAATACATACAGTAAGCTGCAGTTTTATGTTTCAAACAGAGATGGTGATAGAGAGGCAAAAGATACAGATTGATACAGATCATTATTAAACAAAATGTCAATATCATCTTGACACCAGCTGGTTAAAAATCTTTGCGCACTCGACTTACACTCGAATGCGATGGAGCCTTGAAGCTGCAATCCACAACGTTTGCCTTTGCTGCCATCTCAGTTTAAAACAATAGATTGCAGGTTACAGTCGAGTTTTAATTACGATCTTTATTATCATGAGTTTCTTTATTCTGTTGTCTGTGTACATCCACACATGTCCGACTGTGTCTCATTTTCTCCTTCAGATTTATTTCTACGCAGGTTATGTGTTCACTCAGGCTGGTATTCCTGCAGACAAGATTCCTTATGTTACTGTGGGAACCGGCGCGTGTGAGTGTATCACAGCATTGACCTGTGTAAGTCTGACTATACAGAGAAAACTGAGATTTAAACTTGACAATCACAGAACAGCTTGAGTGAGTGATCAAGCAATTAAAGGGACAATAGAAGACAAAAGGAGATATTTGGTTTTGTGTCAATACAATGGAAGTCAATGAGTGCCACTGTTGTTTGGTTACCAACACACTTCAAAATATCTTTTGTGTTTCTCAGAAGCAAAAAGTGACACAGGTTTGGAATGACATGATGGTGAGGAAATGATAGAAGTGATGTCAGCTTTCCTGTAGCTCAGTGTAGATGTAAATGTCTGTGTTTTAGGGTCTTCTGATCGAGTCATTGGGGAGACGAGCTCTGATCATTGGTGGATATTCTCTCATGAGTTTGTGGTGTGTCTGTTTCACCATCTCTCTCACCTTCCAGGTAAACATTTCCTCACATCTGGGTTGAATCAAACGGAATATCATGGATTAGGTGATTGGTTAGAATGTTTGTGATGTAGGAAACAGGGTGGAGTCACAGGGGCGGGGCCTTTAACATGTGTCATATTTTAATATTTGTTGGATCTGAATATGTGGAAACGTGTGACTCTGCTCGGTTCCAGGAGTCTAGCTCTTGGGTGCCTTATCTGAGTATGACCTGTGTCTTTGCCTTCATACTGAGTTTTGGACTGGGACCAGGTACATGAATGGCTGAGGAATACTAGCATTACTGACTCACTGTATTGGCGCAGGCCGATGTAAACGCATTATTCTGCTGCAGGTGGTGTGACAAACATCTTCACAACAGAGCTTTTTACACAGACAGCTCGGCCTGCAGCGTACATGATCGGAGGCTCGGTCAACTGGACCTCTTTCTTCTTCATTGGCATGGTCTTCCCATTTATTGTGGTATGTAGGAACATCTTGTTCTTTCATTAGAGGCAGACGATCTGTTCCAGAAACATTTTCTGTTATGCTGGTTGTTAATCTCTTCACATTCTGATAGCGATCACTGAGTAAAATGTATTTATATAAACATATTCTTCTGTGGAAGGTGCAGGACGTCCCACTTGTGTGTCAAACATGTGTTTGCATATGTCTGTGCATTACCGGAGGAGGTGTGGCTTCTGAGACAAGGGCAGGATCTTATGCGTTCAAATGTCCCTCCGAAATTGCCTGCCCTTCATTTCTGTACACTGGGGTTTGTCTCTCTCTCTCTCACATGAATGAATCAATAAACTGTTCTTCTGTCTCACAGCACGGCCTGCAGCAGTATTGCTTTCTTGTTTTTCTGGTCATCTGTTGCTTGGTGGCCACCTACATCTTCTTTGTTGTCCCTGAAACCAAGAACAAAACCTTCCTGGAGATTCAAAGTGAGTTTCAGCGGCGGGACAGAAGGAAACTCAATGGAACTGCAGAGGGATATTTACTGAGCACTCCAATGTAAACTGCATTTAGAACACATTGTGAAGCTGCAGTCTGTAACTTCTGCCTCTCTATCAACATCTCAGTTTGAAACAGAGAACTGCAGCTTACGTCACATACTTTTCTGTACGTGTGTTGCAGTCAAATGAAGCCAAACTGACATTTCCTGCAAAATCAGACCCAACAGCTCAAATGATAAATCATTATAAACTTACTGTTGTGAATCAGGGAAAGCAGATCATGTTAAACACTCATCTGTCCAGTTTAGGTTGTAAGAACGTTTCCTTAACATTTCTTTTAAGTAACAAAATTTTTTTTGACATTGTATTAAGTTTTATTGCTTAGTTCTAAGAATGTTATTCAAACATTTTTGTAATGTTTAAAACATTCCACTGACAAGCTTAGAATAATGTTTTTGATGTACAAGATAGGTTAATAAAATACATTTTGATAACATTTAGGGAACGTTAGTCAATGTGCTGAGAACGTTCCCTGTAAGCTAGGTAGTTCTGTTTCTGAGAGAAAAACTATTAAACTGTAATAGTGGTACCCAGAATCAGCTGATTTTTGCTCGTTCTAATGTCATTAAACATCTTGATAGACAGACAATCATTTATATGAAAGGAAACGTTTATACAGGAAACACAACAATTTGTATTGTTTGGGGTCATGGGTCACATCTGTTACAAAAAATTTTCATACAATAGTACATTAGCAAAGTAGTTTTTGTCATTTAAAAACATAACCTTGTGTTCCTGTAGCTCAACTGGTAGAGCACTGTGTTAGCAGCACAAAGGTTGTGGGTTCGATTCCCAAGCAACGCACATACTAATAAGACGCATCACCTGAATCCACTGTAAATGACTTTAAATACATTTTGCCTAATGCATGAATGTAACATGTAATTTCTGACAGGAAAATCACATATCTGCACATTGTATCAGTCTGGTTTGCTGAACTAATAAATGTAATTGTACAAATCAAAGTAATACATTCTCAGAGTAGTAAATAGAAAATCTAAAAACATTTTATTGTTAACATACATATTTACAAAGTTCTACCGGGACAGACGCTGGATGCTAACCTGAGGAAAGAGTTAAAAACAGTCGGATCATATCATGGAGCAGGTTTCCTTTTGGATACAGGCGCATCATCTCCTCGTGTCTTGCGTTTCTGTAATAAAAAAAACAGTTTTAAAATCAACATAACATCTTTAATTGTGATTGTAAACATGATGAAATTGAAGTGTAATACTTTGGATGTTTCTGGAAACATGAGCTGGTTGGCAGTATTTCTCATCTCATCATCCTGATACAGAGATCAAAATGATTGTTTCAGTGTGTGCACAGCTGTGGCATTACAAATGACATCCTAACTGACTTCATTTCTGCTCTTAATCCATTATGGTGAACGATCTGGATCTGTTTGAGCGTTTACCTTTAACCACGGATGTTCAAGAGCCTCGTGAACACTCAGGCGCTTGTCTGGATCCACCACCAGAAGCTTCTGGATCAAATCTTTAGCTGAAAGAAATGCATTCTGTTCAAGTCAGAGTAGGTGATCTTTTCCAGAAAGATTTATTGTTATGCTGCTTAAAGGGTCACAACACCCCCCTGTTTCAGAGGTGCTTTTTCACACCTCTGGTTTGAAAAACTTTCTGAAAAGGGGCGTTGTTCACTGGGGGTAATGG